>LZPO01027777.1:11048-26229 GCA_001675575.1 Neotoma lepida | reverse complement strand
CCCGTGGGGTGTGTGTGTGTGTGTGTGTGTGTGTGATATGTGATAGTGGGAACATTCACATGCCATGGTGTGTGAGGAAGTAAATGAACAATCTTGTAGAACCTATTCTTTCCTACCTTTAAGTGGATTCTATGGACAGAGTTCTGGTCAAATGCCTTTAACTGTTAAGCAACTTACCAGGCCCCTATTGAATATAGTCTTTGTTCTTTCATACTGAAGTTCTTCTCCTTCTCAACCTGTGATTCATAAGTTTTTGTTTGAGTGGTGTTCCAAAGAACTCACACATTCTCTTTATATTTTCTGTCTTTATTGATGTCTGAGTATTCTAATTCACTTATCTTGTGTTTCACTCTATTTTCTCTTTTACTTGATGCATTTTATTGGTGAAGCTTTCTGTTGAGCTATTTTTATTTGATTTATGAATTTTTCATGTCTAAAGTTTCTAAATTTTGCTTTTTTTCACTACTTATCTTTATTGAATTTGCTTCATATGTATTGACTTTCTTATTTCATTGAGCTCTTGGTTTAATTTAAAAGTTTATTTGCATNTTGATTTTATTAAACATTTTTATAATCATTCTTTTCAATTCTATGTCTTGGTGGGATTTTATCTAATTCACTCTCACTGGGAGCCATTACTGTGGAACTGGTATTTTTGTTGGAGGGTTTGTACTTGCTTCATGTTTCATGTTTCTTACATTACTGAACTGACATTTACATACCTGTGGTTGTTTTGTTGGTTGGATTTTTTAATCAGTTCTGTTATCATTGAAAATATTTCAAAATTCAAGCGGGGCTAAGTTGTGGGAGAGTTGAGGTGAGTGCTTCAGAAGTTAATACCTCAGTCCCTGGGCTCAAGGAGTGGAATGTTAGCTGCAGAAGTGACCACAATTACTTATGCCAATGTAATACTAGCCAGTTATAAACAGTGGGCTGTTTAACTCCAGTAACAAGTAAAGGACCAATGTCAGCACAGTATTGTGAATACCAGATTACTAATCACTAAGATTAGCAGTACAGGGAATGTAGACTGGGTAAGGTTACAGGTTAGTATTAGATTAATTGAGAAAAAGATTGTGGTGGGAAAAATACCTGGTAGGATTTGGGAAGCTGTTAGGAACCACGGAGTTTAGAGATTATTAAAGTTTTGAAAGTTTATAGTTGAAAAGTAAAATGAGGAGGGTTTGGGGAAGAAAAAAGAATAGCAGTTGGAAGGAGGGAAAAATGCATAAGTGTGTGTATGGAGAATGGTAAAGGTACACTGTAGTAGGAGGGCAGAGGTGTTTACACGGCAATCAAACAATATAACTGAGCAATATGTGAGCTAAAGCAATATTGTTGTTCACTACCAAAGTGAAGATTAAAAAAAGAAAAACATTAAAAATTTAAAAATAATAAAAAACAACAATAACAACAAAAAGTCAAAGTGTAATAACAATACATTAGTTTTAAAAAAATCACATCAGTCAGTATTTCTTCCCTTGTGGGATGGATTTTGAGTTCCCAGTGATATTTCACATAGTAAACTGTGCTATTGGGGAAAGTGCAGTTTTCAATTTTAGTTCAAAGCTCTTGAACTACATGGGGTGTGTATTGTTTCAATGGGGTTTGGGCCAGTTACCTTTGGGATGGAGCGTCTGAGTTGAACAGCATAGTTCCTAGTTCCCTCCTTGATTAGGCAACGTGCGCATGTGTACATGTGTAGTGTGGTAAGGCATCGTGGGAGCCTTTGACATGCATTGACTCTGACCTCAGTGACAGCCTTGGAGGAGTCAGCCATAATCTAACAGAGTCACACCTTAGCCGCCCTGCTTTGTGTCCACATAACTATTTGGGGACTTTTGACCTTCTGAGGCTAAGATCTGCTGCAGCTCTTCCCTTGGGCTATTGGGTATCACTGTGCAGGAGTGTAGGATGGGACTCTTTACTGGGGGCTCTTGCTCATATCAGTGACCACCTCAGGAGGGGTTCTGCCACAACCTCAGTGTCACACATTAGTCCTTTGCTTTCTGCCCTCAGATATGTATGGGGTTCTGGCCCTGATGGCTCCAGGATCTACTATAGTTCTCCCCTCAGGCTGTTCTGTGGTCCTGGAATGTGGGGAAGGGAGACTGTAAACCATCTCGTGGTTTCTACTGACCTCAGCAAAACCCTTTACTCTATTTTAAAGTCTTCTGCTGCCAGCATCACTGCCTATCATGTATCCTATTGTGGTCTGAGCCGGGTACATCTTCACACTTCTGGAGGACAGAGACACAAGGATAGTTGGAGCTGGCTGGTTAACCAGTCAACTGAGTCAGGGAACTCCAGGTTCATTAAGAGACAATACCCCGGCTTGTACCATCTAGAATGGCTAATGTTTTAGTGGAAGAGTATCTTCCAAGTGCATTGAGAATAGATAACACTGAGATCTATATAGGCAAACCTGTCTTAGTACTTTGAAAACACCCAGTCATCCTGTTAGAGTCATATGGCTGAGGCACTCAGTGGTCCCCTNAAGCTTNATAGTTTCTGGCCTCTACAGTGAATCTCACAGCAGATGCTGGTTTTGGAGGCCGATATACACACTGACACATCTAGGCTACCAAAACAAGAGTTATCCTGTTTTTATGAGGCTGTTCCCAGTCATGGAAGATGGGGCTGCCTTTCCCTATATGCTTCTTTGTCTGGGTCAGGCTTTCTGCTACCTAGACCATTGGTTTGTTGGTACCCAGTCATCCTGCTCTGACAGTCACCTCCCAGGCTGTCTCTCATTCTGGAGCTCTGGCATGTTGAATTCTGGCTCCCNGGTTTTGTGGATGTTACCCACTGTTTGGCCTCTAGGACAGCTCGGCTTTAAACAGTAGACACAGTACAGTGCCTAGCCATGCATCTCTGAGCTGGGGGAATTGTTGACCCGTTTCTGTTGGAGGAGTCACTGTCTCAGCAAGGCCTCTGACTAGACTGAAGCTTGCCGGAGCCATGAGTTGTCTTGTGAGTTAGGATGCCAGTCATTTGAGTAGAGCTGCCTGGCTCGCCTTTGGNGTGAGGTTTCTATTTCCTTTCCTGGCTCTACCCTGGCTGGAGCTGGAGCTGTTTGATGTGCCTTCCTTCATTTTCACTGCACTTTTTGCCTGTCCCTACCCTTCACTTTGTAGATTTATGGAGCTCTTTTTCTCTTTCTTTGGAGTAAAATCCATTTTTCTTTTTAAAAGATTTATTTTATTGTCTTTAATTANGTGTCTCTGTGTGGGTATGTGCCCATTAGAGCAGGTTTCTGAAGAGGCCTGAAAAGAATATCCCATCCACTGGCCCTGGAGTTACATGGGTTGTAAGCACATGTGTGCTGGGAACTGAACTCAGGTCATCTGAAGTGAACTCAGTGCCTGTAGCCACTGAGCAATCTCCCTGGCCCTGTTTTCTTATCCTGATATTTCTTCTTCCTCTAGTGTGTCACATTGAGGCAGCTGCTAGTCTGTCAGCTTCCCTGGAAGTTCTACTTTAGCTGTTTCTCTGTAAGAAGAGAGAGAAAGTAAAGTTCAGTGTTTCTGTCCTTTGGACAGAAAATGGTACCAAGAGTTTTAATTTCAACAGGGAATGTGGTCATGTAGAAGGACATTTTTATTATAATTTTATTTGAAAATTTCAATCATGTATACATTAAAATATGATCATATCCCTTCTCCCATTTCTCCATCCCTGCCCAACGCCACCAACATGTCCTCCTTCTCACATGTCTTTTTCCTCTTATTTTTTGATCACTAACAAAGTCTAATTAGTGCTACCCACATGTGCATGAGAATGGGTCTATCGGTTGGAGCATGGTAAACCTATGTCCAAATGAGAATAGCTCTCCCTCCCTCAGCAACTATTCACTGTCTATGGAGCCTCCACAAAAGGTGGGGTCTGGCAAGGACCTTCCCCATCTAGGTTGGAACGGTGACTGGATTANTCTTATGCAGATCTCGTTCAGGCAACTATAGCTGCTGTGAGTTCATGAGTGCAACAGTCATGCCATGTCTAGATAACAACATTTCATAGTATTCTCCATTCTCCAGCTCTCAAATTCTTTTGTAGGATTTCCCTGAGCTTTGGTGGAGAATGAGGTGACAAATATGTCCCATTAAGGCCTGAGCACTCACAATCTTTACTCTCAGCACTTTGACCACCCCAGCTGTGGGCTTTTGACCAAGATTACAATACCAGGTCTGAAAATTCCTCCTGTGAGGCAGGCCTCAAGTCTAATCAGAAAGTGATTAGTTACCCCATAACAGCCATGCCACTGTTGTGGCCAGTGGGCTCATTTGTCTGGCTGGTTGCTATTGTAGCATGTAGGTTTCAATGCTGGGTAAGACCATGGATATCTGTTCTCCACCAGTAGCCTGAATAGCACCTTCTGGCATTATGAAAGCTAGCCCGCTGAGGGGAAATATCCTGCTGGTTCATATGAGTTGATACTGTATGTGAATATGAGTACCCCCCATCTTTCTCTCTTTTAAAATTTCACATAATATATTTTGATCATGTTTTTCCCCTCCTCCAACTCCTCCCAGGTCCTTACCAGCTACACACACACACACACACACACACACACACACACACACACACACGAAAATAAAAACAAACAAAAAACTCTAACAAACAAACAAACAAAAAACAAAGCAAAATGAAACCAAAAGCCCATAAAAAAACATGACATTCATTTTGTGTTGGCCAGCTACTACTGGACACAGAGTCTGCCCTAGAGTATGGTAGATATACACAGTGGCACTCTCCATTGGGGAAAACCAATTCCCTTTGCCAGAAGGTATCAATTACAAATAGCTTTTTGATTGGGATCTAACCCCCATGTCTACTTCTTCTCAATTTGGGGATCCTAGCTGACTTGATCTTGTGATGGTCTTATGTATGTTGTCACTAGAAGACATTTTTTACTTGGAGTGAAGACATGTTTATTTACTTGGAGTCATCCATCATGTCTGGCTCTTATAATCTTTCCACATCATCATCTGAACAGATCCTTGAATGGTGAAGGGAGGGGTTAAATAAAGACATCCCATTTAGGACTGAGTACTCCAAAATCTCTCACTCTCTGCACATTGTCCAATTGAGGGTTTCTGTATTAATTCCTATCTCCTGCAAGAAGAAGCTTCTCTGATGTGGGTTGAATGAGGCATTTATCTATGGTATAGCAGTATGCCATCAGGAATCCTTTTATTGCTATGTTCATTTAGCAGAATAATACTAGGTTTTTACCTAAGCCTGTGGCCTATCTAGTTTCACATTCTTGNTCACTTTAGCAGTGTCACATACGGGTTTCATCTCATGGAATTGGCCTTAAATCCAATAAAACTATGGTTGGTTACTTCCATAACCTTTGTGCCACTATTGTACCAGTATACCTTGTAGGCAGATTGCTGTTATAGTTCTCAAGGTTTATAGCTGGGTGATATTGATGATTACCTATATCCTCTGGGAGGATGCAGCGTACCTCCCAGCACCATGAATGCTAGTCAGTAGAAGTAAAGCTTCTAGTTAGGCACCAGGTCAACTTCTCTGTGTTTGATGACATAAATAAGTATTGTCTTGAGCAATCAGGTCTTACTCTCAGATTGTGAAGAGCAACCAATAGCTTTAGAAATAGCCTGTGATGTTTAGGTGCACCCCTTTGGCCAATGACTCAACAAGTTGTCACACATTCCTAACACTGGAAGTCTTACTTGGTAGCATAAGANGTCTAGGTGGGGCATTGTCTCTCCTATTATTTGGTGACCCCATTTAGACTTCTCTCATATTTCTATATATTTTAGGAAGCTTCTATAACAGTAGTCTCTCATGTGTTTTTTTTAAATGGCCTTTAGTATTAGTTATTCCTCCCCACATTTCCTCCTTTACTCTTCTGTCCCATCCCCCTCCCTATTTAATCCTCCTATTCCAGTTCCTCCTTTATCTCTCCATAATACTATATTCNATTTCCCTCCCTTGGGAGATCACATCTTTTCTATGACTAGAGTGGGTCTTAAATCCGATCAAACATCAGTNGTTTACNCCATAGCATTCATGCCATTGTTATATGCACTGGCNTAGCTTGCCACTCCAGTGTTCTTGTAGTTCACATGGTTCATAGCTAGGAAAGACTGGTGTTGACCTCTTCTCCAGCAGTTTGCATAGCGCCTTCTGGGACTACAAAGTTAGGCAGCTGAGAGAAGCTTTCTGTTCAGCATCAACTTGATTTCTACATGTCCTGTGACCAAAACGTGTGGTGTCTTTAGCAATAGGGTCTTACCATCAAATTCTGGTGGGCAGCCAAGNGCATTGGAAGTAGTCTGTATTGTTTGTGGTCTCTGACACCACTGAACAACAGCCTGAAGGGAGGTATGCCATGACCTGTACTGGGCTTTTTAATTTAGCAACCTATGGCTTCTGGGAGTAGCATTATTATTCTCTGTGTAGGGGAACTCCAATGAAACTGTTTGACATTAACAAATCAATCTGAAGCTTATAAAACAGTAGTTTCCATATAGCCTTTCCAACAGCCTCAGTGTTAGGTACTCTTCCACCATGCTTTCCTGTGCCCTATCCCTACATTATGTTTTTAATTCTTTGTTTTATTTCTTTGAAGATATCAAATACTTGATATATTCCATATTTGATAATTTCAGTATCAGAAGTCTTTTGAGAGTTGCTTCTGCTGGTTATTATTTCATGGATTCTTGTTCACAATACATTTTTACCTTTACATTTTTTGTGGACTTCATCACGAGCTCATGTCTATAAAAACACAGAGGNAATTATTTGGGGATTGATTGATGGATGCTTTGGCCATAGCCCTGAAGAGACTTTCGTTTTGGGTTCATGCCTTTTTAAAATTTTGTCAACTTGATTGGATTAAGAGATACTGAGCAAATCAGTAAATCACNCCTCTGTGCGTCTGTGAGCATTTACAGAGAGGATTAGACCATAAGGACTCTGGCCCAATCAGACTAAACAATTTACTGATGGATTCAAAATTTGAATGACCTGTTGGAAGGTGGAGAACTGTAGAGAGTGGGGCCTAGTTAAATTTTTTGGGGATATGTTGTTTGAATGCATAGTTGGGTACCAGCTCCTTTCTGTTTTTCTTCTGTTTGGCTGCCATGAAGTAAGCATCCCTATTCCACAATGCCTTCCCTCGATGTTTAGCCTCACCACAGTCCACAGCTATGGAGCCACANGAGCATGGATCGAAACTATGAGACAAGGTAAATCCTTTTCCTCTTATTTTGTCCAGGTAGTANGAAATTAACCAGTATGAGTACACTTTAGCTTCTGTTTTTGATTCTTTTGACCTTGCAAATAGTGTGAGGTCTCACCCACGGTCCCAGTCTCCTGACTTTATGCCTCTGTAGACAGAGTAAAGTTCTAACTCCTGAAATTGGGGTCTGACATCTAGGCCAATGTGACCCTTGANATGGAGATCTGGTTTGTGCTTCTTGCTGGATAAATGCATGGTCTTGCTTTGTCTCTGGCCTCAATAGTGTTTTTCCTGTTATCACAGGTGCTCAACCATGTTCATATGAATGTGTGTATAAACCTGAGCACCTGAACTATGCTNTTAATNTTCAGGTGNGTCNTAGGCTTGTGTGATGGCTCTGCTTGCTGCCACCTCTGCTCTCTGGTCTTGGTTTGGGGTTTGACATGACAGCCTCCCCCTTCTGCTCTGTCTTCCTGGCTGTGCTAACAGGTATGTCCTTTGCTTTTGTTACGGTACCCTATTTTTAGAATGCCAGTGTGGGTTCCAGGTCCCAATTTCCTCTTGTCACTTTTTTTCTGCACTTCTGCTCACTCTGGCTGCCCCTCAGACTATCTATATCCCAGCCCCCAACCACAGCTTCATTCTAAAGTTCGTCCACTAGCTTGCCTCTGTGCTTTCTTCTGAAAGGAAGTGTCTCCCCCTTGCTCTCGATCCCACTTACCCCTTTGCATCACAGCCAAGTGAAGGTTTTGTGCACATCTCTTCACACTCTGGTTGCTGTTGGGGGTGTAGGGGTGAAAAATTTCTACAGAGCACACCAAGAACAATGTACTAGTTCTAAAATATGCAGAAAAATCAGCTATGCTGAAATTAATATATATTTATTTAATCTAAAGAGTGTGCTTAATATTTTATTTAGCAGTTTAAGGTACTTTTAGGTATGTGATTTTCAGGTTTTCAGGAAACAGACCATACAAGGACTATTTATATTGCTTTAATCCCTTTCAGACTTGATAAGAATATAAAATATGTATATATTTGCACATGCAGAATATCAGGTGCATTTATGCGTGCACATGTATATGTGGTGTTTTTACAATAAGCACAGAGATATGCAGGATATGCAGTCTTATTTAAAATTTTTATGTGTTAGAAATATGCAAATTGTGGCCTTGAAGCTCTCTGAATTGGTTCTCTCTCTCTCTTTCTCTCTCTCTCTCTCTCTCTCTCAATCACCATTCAGATGAGCACAGAAAGATTTTTTTAATCACTTTAGAAAGCTCCCACATACGCTTTCCTGTTTACCAGCCCCCTGTGCCCCGAGGTAGCCACTTTAATTTAATACAGCAGGATTAGCAACAAGCAACTGATTTCCTCATCTTTTCCTCTGAGCTGGTTAGTTCATTCTGTTCTCTTTTTATTGGGGGTACTGAAAAATTGGTATTTATTTTACCCTTTTATTTTGTGTGTCTTGTATTGACAATGCCTTTTTTCCCTATTTTTTAAAATCCTTTCTCCTGTCTATTAGTCAAGCTTAGGTTGAGGTTTCAGTTACAGTGAGATTTCTATTATTTTGATCAAAAGATTCTCACACATATTTGACTTAACAATGTCTTAAAACGAATCAGGATTTTTATTCTTCCTTCAAACCCCCTAGGGCGTTAGAATGCTTAAATTCCAACATTTTGCCTGCATTCTTTGATATTATTTATAGCTACTTTAGTTTCACTTTATTGAAAAGAAACCCTAGATCAACTAATGCTATTTTTTTTTCTGTAGGTAGTGCTGTTGCTGATATCTTTGCTGATGTCTCTGCTGGCTGTTGCATCTGA
Organism: Neotoma lepida; assembly: GCA_001675575.1. Classification (NCBI taxonomy): domain Eukaryota; kingdom Metazoa; phylum Chordata; class Mammalia; order Rodentia; family Cricetidae; genus Neotoma; species Neotoma lepida. The sequence goes on along the minus strand of LZPO01027777.1, from coordinate 17,184 downwards.
AGTCCCCACCCTACCCCCAACTTGTTACCATTTTCTTCTTGTGCATATACACTTTTTACGTTTCTCACAGGAAACATACACAAACAGGAAACTGTCTTATATTTTTGCATCAAAGTAGGTTTGTTTTACTCTAGTGTTTACCAATGGTGAATTTGCACTTTTGACTACCCAGTTACTTTCCCTCAAGGCTAGACCAGTTGGAGGAGTATTTTATTTATTTATTTATTTATTTATTTATTTATTTATTTATTTATTTATTTATATTTTAACCGGGTAGATGGAGCAACAGCCTTTTAAGACTCATAGCATTTCAAAGGTGACTGTTCCCAGCTCTGGTTAAAATGCACCTAAATCCAGTGGATCCTGTCCTTGGGGGTAACCTTAAGGGGTAACCTTAAGAAAAGCCCTGGCTGTTGGTGTCAGGGCTCACATCATGTACATCTTTGTAGATGACTATAGCTCTGCCTTCCTGTTCTGACTTTTTGTATATGTTGTTTATGTGTAAGATATTATGCATAAAAGGCCACAGTGCTGAGTTCTTCATGGCAGTTTTCTGGAAGTTTCTTGGCATGCCATCACTAGCCTTTCCAATCTTTCTTTGTTTATGCTCACTTATGCTTCACCCGACAAGCCTCTGAAAGCATTTGAATCCACCATCTTGAGCATACCATGTATAAACCTGCCTATATTATGTTCACAGGCATTTGTGTAATATGTGGTTTGTTCTTTTCTCTGACTTTGAGCACCTCTGGAAGGTTCTCTATAGTGTCTGAGATAAAACAGTNGATAAAAGGTACCAAGTACCTAATTCTGTATACCTTATATCATAGTTGTGGGGAACACAAAAACAAATGTATCCTATTTAAGATGCATTGTGTCTGAGTCAATGATGACTGCTAAAGAAACAAGTCACTTGGGGAATGGGATAGAGAATGCTGATAGTGGTATGGTGGCTATTTTACATAGGCAGTCAAGGTTGTCTTACAGATGGAGAAATACTGGACAGAGACTTAGTGGGGGACAAGCATGCTTTGCAGGGACTTGGTAGGGGAAACTTTGAGGCAGAGGGAACACTAGTGCAAGGACCCTGTGGCAGCAGGAGGGGAGCTGACAGATTTGGCCTCAGAGTCAGGAAGAATGGCAGAACAGGGAGAACCCAAGCCAGGCTTGAAGAAGTTAATGCCAGCTGAAATGAAGAGTCCTTCTGCTTTCAAAGAGAAAAACATACTCTCATGAGTTATTTGGTAATTCAGGGTAAGAACAAGATTCATCTGAATCATCACTCATGTTAGAAAAGTACAGACTTGAAAGATGGAGATCACTGATGTCCTTATTTCATCTGAACTACTTGATATTTCAAAAATATGACAAAAAGGAACTTGAGAGAATTGTTCTTGCAGCATCTTGGGAAGAGCAACTTGAATACGTTTATTATAGAGCACTCTTATTTCATAAGGTGTTGATACAGGGATATGTACATAGCATTTCTTTCCTCAACAGGAGAAGCTATTTTCTTGATGCCTTGGCAACCAATATTCAATTAATTATTTGTGTAATGTACATCCTTGCAACAATTACTACATGTGGTATTCCATTGTCTTTTGCAACAGGAGAGCCTACTTCTTTGGAATTTACAATTGTTCTCTTTTCCACATCCAGCTCTTACTGAGATTAGACAGTGGCAGGTTAGGAATCTCAGGGGTAAGAATTTCTTCTTACTGCTTCTTACTGATGCATAGANAGTGATTATTCATTTCTCACAGAATTGCTATGAAACAGGCACACACATGTATGTGCACACACACATGGCTGAGGCNGAGAAGAAGTTGCTATGCCATTAGTAAATCTTTGGATGAATGTAATAGAGTAACAAGAAAAATGTACTAAGTATCTAAAAGGAAGAATGAATCAGGTTGGTAAAAATCAACAAAAGACAATGCTGTCCATTTCCCACATTTGTTTGTGTGGACANTGAGAGGAGCTCATTCTTACTTGGGTAATGTTCAAGGTCCTGTCTAGGTCTGTGATTTTCTAGAACTCTTCCCAGGANATAGCAAACCATGTCAATTCGACTCCTTTGAAGTCATCCTTACATCATGTGCAGAAAGAAATGAAATAAAATTTAATTGATTCCTAGAAGGAAAAGTCTTTAGAAAAATATAAGTAGAAGGTAAGAGTTGGAAGACAGCACTGAGGCAGTGCCAAAGGGATGGGGTTTAGTTTTGTCTGATTCGATTCAACTAAATATCTGTGGTATAATCACAACCTAAATGTGGACTCACTCTCAGGTAACTTCAATAGCAGTTTATTCAACATGACATGATTTGTGGAGGAAGGAGGGTGTAAGACAATGCAAAGTTACAGTAAAGCTGCGGACACCCTGAGTGAGAGAGATAGCGAGAAAAGTCCTCTATGCATAGGAGTGCTTGGAGATATTGAGGGAAGATTTAAGAAGGACTTGACAGAAGGGATTCTGACAGAGGGAAGGAAGGGGAACTNTGAGTGGGAGGGATAATTTATGAAGGCCACATGTGGGAATCATCATCATCTATTTGGGCAACAGGAGGGAACTAACTTGGTTGGAGTAGAGAGTTGATGGAATTAAGGGAAGATGAGGAGATTGGAGCAAGTCTGGCTGAAAAGAGACTTGAGTCAGATTGAGTAATTTACGTTTTTGTTGAAGAAGGAAATCTATGAGNGGTTTCAGTGAAGATGGTGGACTAAGTACCTCCAATAATGTTCTCCTCCATAAAACCAATGGGAAATGGCGTTATTAACCATCAGAAAAGCTCTGCAAGTTAAAAAAGCATGAAGCAACCTAAAGTCGAGACAATTGGATGAATCTCAGTAGAATAGTGTTCTTTCTGGCATGTGAGCTTGCCTTACCCTCATTTCCTTCTCTTCAGCTTTGTGATACCNTCACTAAGCAGCAACCCACAATCAGAATGAAAGCCAGTGACTTAACTATGCCAAAGGAAAACACGTGTGGCTGGAATTCCTTCAAAGCCTCACTGCTAGAGAACGGCTGTCATTTGGCATGTCTTATGATTCTCTGGAACACCTCTCTTTAACTCTGAGCCTGCCTGGGGTGGTGAAACAGTTAAGCCAAATGTTTAAAGAAAAGTGTCCACAGGCACTTCGCAAATCTCTGACATCATCTTGGGATTCACAAAGTCACTGGAAGTACAGGCTGTGTATATTTCNAATGCTCTGTAATGGTCAGCAAAGATCTGCAAGGGCCTCATGCTTTCACTCGTGTCTGATCTTGAAGTTCTGTGAAGATATAAAATGAATTGTTATTTATTCAGTTGAACATAGATGCTAAGCCCCAAAGTACTGTCTGTCACTTGAAATCAGAACAGTTTTTGTCTCCCAGTATTTAGAAACTCTCTGTCCAGTAGTTAGGTTATAAATAAATTCATTGAACAAAAAGGCCAGTATGTAAAACATAACAAACAATAGATCCAATAGAATTAGTTCACAGAAGCCATTAAACAGTTTCCAAAAACAGCAAAAACAAATACCAGAGAGAGCATTGACTCAGAGACTGAACATTTCCACATTATAGAATTAAAATGAAGTCACGACTTTAGTAGGCTTTCTTTTGGGCAACCAACCAGCTCCCAAATCATGACTTGGAGACTTATTAGTTTTGAATGCTCGGCTTTAGCTTAGCTCTTATTTTAATTTGTTTCTCTTTATCTACGTTTTGCCTTGGGGGATTGCACCCTTTTCTCTCTCTCTTTCTCTCTTTCTGTCTATATATCTCACTTTCCTGCTGTCTCCATGTCTAGCTTGCAGCTGCCTGGCTTCTGGCCCCAGCATGTCACTCTCTTCTTCCCCTGTTCTCTCCTTCTTCTCTCTTGAGCCTAGATTTCTCTCCCTACTTATTCTCTCTGCTCGCCAGCCTTGCCTATCTCTCTCCTGCCTAGCTATTGGCCATTCAGCTTTTTATTAGACCAATCAGGTACCTTAAGCAGGCAAGGTGAAACAAATGCAACATATCTTTACATAATTAAACAAATGCAGCACAAACAAATATAACACACCTTTACATAGTTAAACAAATGCAGCACAAACAAATATAACACACCTTTACATAGTTAAACAAATGCAGCATAAACAAATGTAACCATCTTTACATAGTTAAACAAATGCAGCATAAACAAATGTAATATAACTTTACATAATTAAAATAATATTCCACAACACATGGCTAGATCCACAACTCTGCTAAAAAATAAATAAAAATAATGAACAGAAACTGTCCTTGATGAAGCTCAGACTTTGGGATTATTAAACAAATACTTTTAGTAATTTAAAATTTGTTCTAAGAACTAAAATAAGGTATGAATAATTAAAGAAGTGAGAATGATGTCTCACCAAATAGAGAGTGGCAGGAAAGAGAAATATTTATGTATTATTTGACATTTCTTCTNATTTTTTAAAGGGAAGATGTATTATGGCTCATAGTTTGAGTGCATAGTCCATCATGGTGGGGGAAGGAGTGNAGGTAGGGGGCTCCATGGCAGTGGGAGTATGCATCTGGGACTCCTTCATATCACAGTGAAACAGGAAGTAGAGTTAAGACAGGAAGCAGGGACCACCTATGATCCTGAGGGCCTAACCTAGTAACCCATTTCCTCCAGTGGGGACCCCACCTTCCAAAGGTTTTACAACCACCAAAAACAGTGCCAACAAGTTGAGGAGCAAGTGTTCAAAGACATGAGCCTGCAGAGATTTCACACTCAATAACGTTTTTGTCCCTGTTCCCCAAAGGTGTATGGACATCTCATAATGCAAAATGTGCTTTTGGTCCAACTTCAAAATTCCAACACTATTAAAATGTCCAAAGTCTCTTGTAAGACTCAAGGCAATCTCTTAATTGTGAGCCCCTATAAAATGACCAAACAAGCAAGTTACATACTTCCAGAATATAATAGCACAGAATAAACATTATCATTTCAAAAGGGAGAGATGAAGGCTCTAGCAAGACATTAACAGACTAAAGAAACAAGCAGGGGAAATTTAAACCCTGCAGCTTCATGTCTGGCATCTGGGATTCTTAGTGAAATTATCTGGGTTCCAACAGGCTTGGGGAGCCCCACCCTTTCAGCTTTGTAGCCTGCACCACATGTGGCCTTTTTTCTGGGTTGACTCATAGTGCTGAAGCCTTGTAAGCAAATGCATCATATTCCAGGCATCTCTGGTATCCTGGTGTCTCCATTGCAACTTTAGCCCCAACTTCACAACTGCATGTGCAGCTTATCCAGATGCTCCATGCTGGGAACCCAACCCTGCTAAACATTGCCTACCTCTAATGGCCCTTTACTCATGCCTGTGAAACCAGCACCTGATGGATGACATCAAGTCCTACTATCAGCTTGAGATACAGCTTTGCTGCTTTGGACCATAAGTACAGTGTCCTCCTGTTCTTTCACAATTGAAGCTGGGAAGGCTTTCCTCTAGGCAAGAAANGTGCTCTGGAAGTTATGTTCAGGAACTTTATTTTTAAATGTAAGTTTCCCAAACGAGTTCACATTGTTATACNTTGGAGTTTTTAATAGATGTGGTCTTTCCCTTAGTGCATTTTTTCTACTCCTTCAGTAAGTGTGAGGTTTGTACTTACTGATACTAATCACTTTAATAATCATAGCTGTTCTGTCAGCAAGGGTCTTATCCACTCTCTGAAACGTAACCATACTCATGCTCCTTTCTTGGCTCAACTACACATTTTCTCATATTTCTGCTCTGCCTTTGCTTTGAGTTCTTACTCTAAGTCTCACTAAAAGTGGACGGCAAACAACCATGCATCAGACTTGTTACCATGCTGTTAAGAAATTTCCTCCACCAAACAGCTTAGTCCTTTACTTTTGAATTTAGCCTCACTCAGGGAAGAGTGCAGACCGATCCTTTGCCAGAATGTGACATGAATGGTTCTAATTCTAATGGAGCACTTGTTCCTTTCTTAAGCTTCATGCACGGACTTCTGCTGTCCACACTTTCATCAGTTTTGTGGTCTACTGAACACCTATTGGAATGGCCTGTTAGGCTCTGCCTACAGCATTCAAGGGCTTTTGTATCATGAAACTCTGAAATCTTTATCCCCTTTCCTGTAAGCCAATTGAACCACATG
>LZPO01027776.1:59734-85412 GCA_001675575.1 Neotoma lepida | reverse complement strand
GTCTTGCACCAGGGGCCACATCCTTGACATACAATACATACCTTTAAGAATTTAAGAAAAACAAACAACGAAGAAAGAAGGGCTGCCTCATATCAGGCGCTCCAGATGTCNTTAAGAAGNAGCTGTAAATGCTGTGCAGAGAAGGGAGGGTGGCTGCTCCAGGAAGANTGACCAACCTGAGTACCGCACCATCCAATTTTTCCTTCCAACTCTGTGGCTCCTTGACCCATCCGTAAAGACTCTGGGTTATTTGGGGCTCTAGCGGGGCCCCACTTATCATCTTACACTCCAAATCAGTCTTAGGCAATTCCCTCCACACCCACGAATGGCTTGATTCCCATCTTTATGCTGATGACAACTAAATATGTATCTGTAGCTCCAATCTCTTTCATAACTTCAGATGGGTATAACTAAATACTTCAAGACAGCTCTGCTTTGGTATCGCTCAGATACCTCCAACTGAACATGTTCAGAACTGCATCTCTCTCCTCCTTACACGATTCTTCTAGTTTTTGTTTTGGCTCCTGGCACTACAATCCCCCAGGTGCTCATATCAAAAACCTCTATTCCTCTGCAATTCCCCCGCTTTGTTCAGCCACAGTCCCTGTACCTTGCCTGGTTCTGNGATGGCAATGTCTGAGGCACATCAGGAACTTTTCTTCCTGTCCCCTGTTGTTTCTACATCACTCTTGATCACAATTTCTATGTCCGAAATTACAGAACAGCCATTAGCCAGCAGACCGGGAAGGATGAGCCAGAAAGATTAAGTCACGTGGAAATAGCACACGCTGGGAGTGAGGCCCAATGGCTAAAGTATGGAGCCAATACTGGCAGTTAGAGTCTAGCCATATCTGAAAACTGTCCATACAGTGTGCTGGGGAGGCATGTCCAATGCTTCTAAAAATCCATTTGTCTTAGGTCAGAGTGAAGCTCTCTGTGGTCACAGGCTAGGAGCTGTCTCTTATACACATCTAGATGTGTATAAGAGACAGGAGTGTGCTGGGGAGGCATGTCCAATGCTTCTAAAAATCCATTTGTCTTAGGTCAGAGTGAAGCTCTCTGTGGTCACAGGCTAGGAGTAATGATAGAGATTTTCAATGAGTAGAAAATGAGGTTGTCTCTTCCTGCTTTCCAATTATCTCAGATAGGAACACGGTGAAAAATACATGATATTGATGCTCAAAGAATCATGAAAATTAAGTTGGTGAGTGAATGAACCTTATTTCATAATTTGAGAACTACTGGCATATAACTCTGTTCTATTTATCTTAGTAAATAATGAATGAATTTGTGAAAGTTTGTTCTACAATAGTAAGGGGATCTTATATATGTCCATTTGCTACTAGGACTTTATATATTGTTTATATATGTATATGTTGTATATGTGTGTGTGTGTGTGTTTGTGTGTGTCTGTGTCTGTGTGTGTGCATTATGTGGCAAGTCTGTGTGCATGTTCCCTGATCATCTTTTCTGTTCTAGACACAGTAATTTTTCTTGCTTTGGCATGTGTCTTGAGCCCTTAGAAGTCTCCGAATGGACCATGGTTGGAAAGTCTACTCTAGCAGGAACTCCAGATCATAGTGAAATCACAGTTCAGACTAAATACTGTAATTCAGACAGCACTTCTCATGTTAATGTAAAACAGTGTTACATTTAAACTAAATAGGGTTTTGAGACACAACTGATGATTGGGATAAGTTCTTAGTGCAACTTAATTCTCTCGAGCATGTCTGTTTTCAGAATGGCCATTATGCCAAGGACAAGTTATCTCATGACTTCCCCTAAGTGCTTTGGCAATGCTCCCTGGTGACATGCTGTCAGTTATCAAAAGCACAATCAACTTCCATAGGTCTGAAGCCTAAGTCTGAAGGGTATGCAAGCTATGCTGAACCACATCTAGACAAAGTCCTGGCTCTTCTGCTCTTTTAATATAGTTATTTGTTAATATTTTTTATATCTTGTTAAGAATATTCATGTTAAAGGTGGAGGAATGAAAAATAATTGCCTATTCTGATATAATATTTATGACATCTCACTTCCATAAATAGGCAGAATAAATACTTTNATCCAATTAACATTCTAACATAACTATTTTACTNTTGCTTTTTTCACTTAATATATTCTTTTAGTTTATGATATAGAACAATAAGCTGATAATCATTATAATATACTAATAGGCCTAGAAATTTTGATTAGAAAGAGAATTAATACAAAATAAAAGAAATGAATCAATGAAGGAACTAGTAACTACAGACTGAAAGAAAAAGTTAGAGTTATAATTTGGGGAANATTAACTCCATATAAGGAAAGTCAAATATCTAAATCAGAGGATGGCTTTCCAAGAAACTTTCAAATAATTCATAAGGCTTCCATGGGGCCATAGATGAAGAGGTCATTTTAAACTCAGTGTATACCAAACTAGGCTGTTCCTCTTGCCAGAGTAACCACATCTGCCTAACAGCGTACTAAACTGCCCACAAATGCCTTGTACTGTTTCCAATAGTGCCCAGTCTTCAATAAATATTTGTAGAATGAAGAAATCAACTATGCAGAGAAAACCACTAATTAACTTTGAGAACTGAAGTGTGCTCCTGATTGGGAACACCATCCATTGTTTCTGCCACAGCCTGCCTCCATCTACAACTGAGATGTTGGAAAGTTCTCCTTGNGTTTAACCCTGCTGTTAGACTTAGTGGGAACGTTTTATCCTGAGCACCTTCACGCATTTCTAGCCCCAGACTGAAGGTAACTGAGTCCATCCTTGGTCACAACTAACCTCAATGAGTTATCAGTCCATCATAGTGATACATATTAATACCCTAGAGAAAAGTACAAGGACAGGATGTGCTTTGACTTTGCCTTGGCATCTGGGTCAGTAAATGGATCTTGTCCTTGTGTAGTTCTCTAGACCAGAAGTATTCCTTGTCTGAAATTTTAGTTGTCATATAGTTCTTACAGCAGCTCTAATGATCTAACGACTTCAAGAGGGACACTGCTTCTGCTGTTTACAACACCATTTGTTTAGTCTGAGGCTTGTTTACTGGGAAGATGAGTGGGGACCGTGCCATNAGTACATATCGAAAAGGATTTCCGTGTATTTGGGGCTCTCAATAGGCAAGGGGGAAAGNGGAAGTTAGATTGAATTAGACAAGAAGAATTGCATNAGATGAAACAGAAGGGAAAGTCATGACAGATGGTCAGAGACCATTAGTAAAAGAAAGAAGGCACACATCTCACCATTTNAGGGAGGGTAGTTGCTCTCTGTTTTATTATCTGGCTTAATTAATAGAGAGGACTGGAAATCAAGACAGCTTGATTCCCTTCCCATCATTTGAATGCTTTCACATTGCTCTTTCTGGCTTTGGCTTTTTAAGACAATTGACTGCAACTTGATGAAAATGTCCTCTGTATGCAGTGGTGTAAGAGCCCCACTCTGCAGGCACCATTAAAGAACAGGCACTCCAAGCAAGTCATTACTGTCTAAGTACTTCTTAATTCAGAAATCAGGGAACTAAACGCAGGCAGGAGATTTCAAAGTCCATAATGATAGCAGCTTAAATGAAGCTTCTGGAGTTGTTACTCAAAAAAACAAAAACCAAAAAACTGCAGTACTCTGTTGTTCAACACCTACTGGGAAATTGGAGCCCGTGTGGCAAAAAAAGGAAGGTACCTCCTTGCCCATCACTGGCGTGGGGTGGAGCTAATTTTTTTTTCCTTGAAAAGAAGTTATCTCCCCCAACTCCCTTGTCTCCACTCTTGCCTCAGTGACTGGAGGTCCTGAAAGTCAGAAGGCTTTTCAGCATCAAGTTAGCAAGCACCTCCAATTGCAGCCATGATCTCTACCATCTCCTGGTGACAGATCTTCAAAGTGTACTCTGCAACACTTGAAGCATCAGATGATGTAGACTACCTAATGCTAATCTGGGCCATTTCTGGACAGTCTTACTATTGCTTTTTTTTTTAAGTTCCATATGGAATTTTAACATGAAGTGTGGCTAGAGGCTGGGTCTTGATGAATAGGGTCAGACACGTCACAAGACTGAAGTTGACCTGAGCTTTGCTTCTAAGAAAGTAGGTCCCCCANGTGGTGGAATCAGCCTTGTAGGGGTTCCTGGCTCCCTAGGGAAGTCTGGCTTGACTTGGGGAAAGACTAAATGTGGCCATGAGTCCTATTTTATGTCTTTGATAGTTCCAAGGCTAGAATATTCTGAGTTACANCTGATAATCTCAACTAAAATTCAAAGCCATGTGAAGGGATGGATGCCTAGGAACGGTCATGTAGAAACTGCAACCTAGTATTATCCATTCTGTCTTAGNCTGCCCNTGGTGGATGTGACTGTCTNTATTCAGCTGCTTTCAGGCCTCCTTTCACTGCTATATCAATATCTTTGTGGAGTTAACTGCTCATTTTATAGTCGAGGAAACAGAGACCTTTCCTTATTGAGACAAGACCATCTGTCTGGGAAAAGCCCCTGCTTCTCAGACTCTCTCTATGGTGCTCTGTTGAGTGGAGCAGTTATCTTCAAGATGCCAATTCTGGATTTGTCCCATCAGGGAGCAGGCAAGCATTCACTGTAAAGAGAATTGAACTGATTCAACCTCTTGATGCTGTGACCAGACCCTACTCTCAAACACGGAACTGAGACTTCTGACATTTGGATGTTAAAAGGTAAATCTCTCTTTCCCATTCTCCCTCACTCCCTGTCCATCTCAAAATCAACCAAGATCTTGAAATATTCTATGTGGGTACATTACCATTGAGCTACAATCCCAGCCCCAAATTAAACCTCTCAAGAGACTTTAACAGGAGTTTAAAGGAATACTCTCATAAAAATTAGATTTCAGTTTTCAAAATTGAGCTACTACCCATGATAAAGTACATACTCTCAAACCACTGGCTCCTCTCCCCCCACCCCAATTCAGAAAGAAAAAGAAGAATTTCAGGGGAGAAGAGGAAAGATAACTCATAAGATTCTTTGGTTAGCAGGGCGATGGTGGCGCACGCTTTAATCCCAGCACTTGGGAGGCAGAGGCAGGCGGATCTCTGTGAGTTCAAGGCCAGCCCGGGCTACCAAGTAAGTTCCAGGAAAGGCGCAAAGCTACACAGAGAAACCCTGTCTGGAAAAAAAAAATATTACTCCCTAGATAGATCTGCTCTCAAAAAATTGAAATAAATAAAAACAGAAGTCCTAGATATTTTGTGGGAAAATTAAGATTGCNTGTTGTTTTATTGCTTCCATTAAGTAAAGACAGATTTATAGTCACAAATGCTTTTTAACAGATGGAATTAAACTTATTCTCTGCTGAACATGAATTGCTTTGCTTGAGAATGAGTGTTTTACTCAGGGCTCATAAAGGCATGATTTGGGATAGGGNCAATCGTCAGTCATATGAACACAGATAAGGTAATTGGACATAAGAAAAAAGAATCCACCTTTCTTTGATACATCTTTAAANAACAAAAATATACCCAGATATGCAACTATCATATCTCTAACAACTCTGATTATCATGTGTAAGACATTTTAGAGTCCAGTGACTATGCTTCTGAGTTTTATTAAATACTTAAGGCAAATGAAACATCATGAAGGTAGAAAATACAAACCTTGCCTGCTTTGCAGCCTCCCCAGCCAGGGCGCTTAAACTGTGGTTTGGATTCTAATTGATGTGCTATGAGAGAAAGATGTTATAGGTGACTAAGAAAATCACTNGTAGCACAGGGGAACTTCAGTTAGGTTACAAATACTCCCCAATCCAAATGCTCCTCAGTTACCAATAGTCCAACCCTTCTGGGATTGCAGCCACAACTTCATACATGCTGAACACTGCTCTACCACAAAGCTACCCTCCAAATACTGTTGTTTATCCATTTATGATATTTTTTTTCTTTTCTGAGTATCATAACATGAAAAACTATTGGGAAACTCTTTGAACACAAAGCAGCAAGTACCATAAAATCAAACATTTGTAGTTCTGATACTCTAACTCAGTGGGGGGGGGGGAATCTACTCTAACTCAGTGGGGGGGGGGGAATCTGTATTGTTTAGGAGAGCTTCTCCCTAGTTCATCCCAAATTTGCTAGAAACTAGAGAAATTCTGCCATTCCTTCAGACAGACATCACTCAGTAGGTAAAACATTGTATATACTTTTCCCGGAGTATTTCGAGGCAGGGATAAAAGGGTACAGCAAAACACTCCATGGCACACCTCTGTTCAATTGCACAGTCTTGGAACAGTTAATATCTATGGACTTATAATTTATTAGGAAATAACAATCAAATGGCATTGTATTATATTTGGGATTTGACCTGCAAGAAAACACAAGAATTGGTTGTGGTGGCATGCATTTCAAAGGCAGAGGAAGGTAGATCCTAATTTCAAAACCTTTCTTGGTCACACAGTAAGTTCCAAGACAACTTGAGTCACATGAGATCCTGTCTCAAAGTGAATTAAATCAATCAATAGATATTAAAACACAAAAGAATTGTAAAAGAAAGCACAAGAAAAACCCACCAAACTTTTTGAAAATAACATGTCATAGAGAAAGATACCTAACAATTAGATAGAAATATAGCACCTAAATATGTGTATGAATATTAAACATAAATGTATATTTGACAATTAAGTATAAATCATTGAGATTTTCCAACATCAGCTCTTTAAAGAAATACAATGCCTGAGAATGTTCATCCTGTTACATACCCTGGCAGATAAGCACACCAACAAGCNTTTTACAAGGACCATCAGTGCCTTTGCCTCTGCCGAGCAGAAAGCATGGTGTTCTAGGGTTACAATTATAATTCTCCTTTTACCAAATTGAGCTGTGCAACATTGTGAGAGCTAAGCGCCTTTCCCTTGGAGGTTACATAAAAGAATGACAGCATATTGAATGACCTTTAATTATTCCGTTTCCTTCCAAGGATTGTGATCTCTGTTCTAGCTCTAACAGTGGGTCGGAGACCAAATAAGAGAAACTCAAAAGAATGGTAGCCAAGAAACAAATAAATTGAAAAATGCAAGCACTTGATCAGTTTACTTGGGGCCATTCCCTTTCCTCTTTAGAGCATGTATACATATATGTTCTTTGCCTTCCTCCCAGCCACCTTTTAAGTAAACAAANATAACTCTGAGTGCGAATGGCAAATTTGTATGTTCAATTTTGAGGGACTTTGAACATTGTAGATAAGAAGCTGACTAGAGAGAAGCATGTCACCTGCAGCCTCTACAAACTTTGGGCCACGGAGACAGGACATAGTGACTAGATGACCCAGAGCTGTCTCCACATCCAGTTTCCTAGAGGGACTCGAAATGGAAGACAGTAGCCGAATGTTCCAGAAACACAGCAGCCTGACAACAATCACAGGTGTTCTGAGACCTCCTCACACGCAGAAAAGACTTCTCGGTCTCTGGAGTTCCTAGATGTGAGCTGTAGGATCAACCAAGCAAAACAACACTGATTTAAGGTGTGACTCTCAAGACAGCCTCTTCCCCAGAGGTTTTTGTTTGTTTGTTTGTTTTTTAAGACTACTGGTACCTCCCATGTATTTTAAGTTTGATCTATGGTTTCTCCTTACATAATGCATTACAAGTTAGCTTGCTGCGTAAACAGATAGGAGCCCTTCTACAATCTAACCCGATGTGTAACCAGACTGTAACCTATAACGTGCAACAAGCAGCTGACCAATGAGAAGCTGCAATTGTTCAAACTCCGTGCAAAGATAGCTTCAACCGATGAGGCCGTTTCTGTATCTCACTTCCGGCTTTCCTGTTAGTCATTTTCTTTTTCCATCTGTGAACATAATCTTGTGGAGTGATAGGGAAAATATTGGAAGCCATTAANTCGGAATAATTCCCTATTCTGGACTCGAAGGTAAAGTCAAANGNTACAAAACTAGATTTGTTGAGATTTTTAGTTTTAACACCAAATACAGCTCCACACCATAACCAGTCCTGAAGACAGCCTGAGCACTAATGGAGAACGTTGTTGGGTGGTTGGCAGCTGCCTCTGGTTGCATGTGCCTTCTTTCACAAAGTGGCGTTTATACCAGGCCGGGTTTACCTGCACAAAACCAGAGCACNTTGTTTAAAGCGGGAGGAGCTGGTGTTTCTAGACCACGGGCAGATGGCAAAGAGAGGCAGGTTTGTTAGAACAATGTTTTCAAGTTCAAGCTAAGGTCAGTCAAGTTTGCTAGATATGAGAAACATGGAAATAAATGTTCTCTCTCTTTTCCAAGTGATTTGAGGAAAATATTCACTCCGAGAAAGCACTCCCTTATGCTTCTCAAGATGAAAAGAAGGTTTCTATTTATGTAGTATCCAAATGTCCTGGTGAGAAGCAAAACTTATTTGTCCAACACGCTGAACCTACCCACCCATATTGACTCATGCACTGTCTCAGATGGGCTCAGCAATCCAGAATCTTTAAAAAGGAAAATCACATACTTTGTTGATGTTTCTTCCCAGATAAGTACTTATTCTGACTTTTGTAGCTTTGCCTTTTTTTTCTGCTTCAGCATGTTACTTTTTAAAGCCTTTTTCTTTACTGCTAATTTCCTCCTCCCAGGCTCACTTGTACAATATGGTATGTGTGTTGGCTTGAAATTTTGGAGCAGAATTTATGGACCTGCTATGGTTCAAATGATATTCTATTTTTGCCTGTTTTATTTTTGCCCAGGCTTGATATGTTTTATGAGGTTCTTGCCTATAGTACTGGCATCCATATCTGGCATAACCAAAATTCTCTTATTTAATATCCTTTCAAAGCTTCAAATCTAAGTGTTTTCTTTTCCTTTATGTGATGTTAAAGCTTGTAATTTTTTTTTTAATATATCTGGAAACACTTGCTTCCACATCAGAAACTTGAGTTTGAAAAAAAATTCCTTTGGGAGTCTTTAAATGTGTGTTTTGAAGGCAGAAAGAAGAGTGGGTGCTGGACCTCGTGTCCATGACAACCCTCTGTGGACCTGTGGGGGAAGGGCCAGGTCAGGAGAGGAAGGGCCTGATTCTCCACCTCTGTTCTCCAAAGCCCTTACCTGCACGGTCTCCTGTCTGCTTTGCTGAAGCACTACCTAATTTCTTCCACTAGCAAACACTCTGCTGTTCCTTAGGCTCCCCACTTTCACAGTAAAAACGAGGCGGCTGTGAGTTCTGGGTTATCTTAGACAGACTAATGTGATTTTTCCCAGGAAAACTNAAAACAAAGAACGAAATTGTAAAGAGGCTTGAAGAGAGTGGGCAGCACAGGAAGATGGGGGCCAAGGTTGGTGCATGAATCCTGTTCACATACCATGCCACGAAAGGAAGCTTACTGGTCCTCAGGACCCCCCGCCCCTCACCAATGTGGCCTCCAACTGCCTCTGCTAGCTCTAAGGNTGTGTCAGTTGCTTCTCCAGAAGCAAACTCAGAGAGAAAAGGCGGTCCTTAGCCCCCGAACTCTTTCTAGTGTAGAAATGGGAAGCTGGGTTAACACAGTGAATTTCCAGGACCACAGTTTGTAAGATTCTCTCACCTGGAAAACTTAGTTGTGCTGATGGTTGGCTCAGAGGAACATTGCTAAATTCTGTTGAAGTTTCAGAGTTTTCTTAGTCTNCAGTCATGGGGAGTTGGTTTAAAGCTTTCTCGGAGCCATCATTCCTAATTTTTCTGTCTCCTTACCGCCCCCCGCCATTTCTCTACACTGCCACTATTTTCTTTATAATCCCGTATTTCTTTTCTCTTCTTCATGATGCTGACCTTGGAAATCCCTTATCAGGGCTCCTAGCTCATTTTGCATAGTTTATTTCCTTTGGAGAGAAAGTATCAGAGATAACCAATCGGTAAATAAAAATCATATCCCTCCAAAGACAAAGTGTTTCCGAAAATATTTTTTTAGAGAAGTAGAGTTGGGAGAGGGATTTTGTTTTGTATTTTGGGTTTCAGAAAGCTTTTTTTTTTTAATATTTTGAGTTTCAGAAAGATTTTGTTTTCTATTTGGGGTTTTAACCTTCTTTTTAAAAAGGCCTCTAGGAGGACAGGTTAGCGAGCTGGCTTCTGAAAAATGCAGCATCCCAATCAAGCGCTCCTGAGAAGATAGCAGAGAGTACTCATTGTACTAATGTGAAAAAGATGAATGACACCTAAATGGGTTTTCTTTGCATCACACACCATGGTTAAGTGTTTCACATGCATTTGTCACTGCTATTAATGTAATCACATAAAACTTTCTCTTGTTCTCAAGTGCTTTTAAAGTGAGCTATTTGAGCTTTTGATTCTGCAGGTTTTCCTCTTTCAAAATTAGCAAAGGTAATATCTCAGCCCTGAACACCCCCCACCCCCCCTGCATGCCTTTTAATGTAAGAGCAGAAGTAAAGAAAAGAATATGGTAGCTCATCGAGAAAATTGAGAGCTGCCGGTGTATCTTCCAAGGGCTGTTGCTCGTAACTGTAATAAAAATATCCTGAGAGGATCATAAAGGGTGCAAATGTGGCAAGCATTTTCTGTATTATATATTAATGGCAGATCATCTACACAGGCTTTCCATACAATTATTCTTCTACTGTGTTTTCCCTCTGATGGTGGAACCCAGCTGCCTCTGAGAGAGACTCTAAACTCTAGCTACTGGCTGCTGGCAGGGAAGTCCTGCAGTGGAGGCAGGGGAATGATTGGTTTTGCCAGTGGGGAAGCCCACATAACCGTAGTGGACTCTTTGCTGGAGAGTGAAGAGTTCCCCTTTATTCTATTCTTCTGTTCCAGGTACCATCTTCAGAAGTGGAGGGCAGTCCTGCTGCCCTTGTTCCTTCCTTTCCCTTCCACTGAGAAGACTTGAGTTGTAGCATTGTTAGGTAGCTAGGCAAGGACTATTAGTAACCTTGGAGGTCATTGAGGAGAGACCCCTCCCCCGTGATCCGATTTGTACTCCCTGGCTCTCTGGTGACAGTAGAAGTCATCACAACTGCTCCTTCTTAGGACTCAAAGGAGTGGATTATCTCTGGCCCTAGGTAGAGACATGACAATCTGATTTGCTCCAAAGTTTAAAACATTATATATTACTGAGGATACCTCTGTTAAGAGTTACTGGGGCTGGGCCTGCCAATCAGGAGTCCCCCTTTCCCAGGAAAGCTGATTCACCTGAAGACATGCAAAGGGGATGGGAGGAATAATTATCCCCTTAAAGAGATAATGCACATACCCTTTCCAGAAACCCTTCCCTTGGTGCAGCCACTTATACAGACTTATGCATGCAGCCTGTCTGCTCTCAAAAGAGCACAACTTTTTCTTCTTTCTCTTTTTCTTTTGGAGACAACTCAAAAGTCTAAGTGTGCTTTCCCNGACACTCTGGGAGAGCTCTTTCTGTGACCTACATACTAACTTAAAAGGCATGTCTTTCTCTTTCTCTTCCACTCTCAGGAAGCTTTTAGGACTTTTCAGCTTACCTACTCCATTGTTTACCCTCTCAGACACTAATAAAATTGTTCTTAAGCTTTCTTTCCAGTTCATTTCTCAATTATTTTACTAACTAGATTAAGAACTCACAAGAGGGAACCCCATATTCCCCAGAAGCAACATGGCTCTACCATTTCCTGGCACCATGGCCTGAGACAAATTGCTTAATCTTTCTAAGCTGCAACACCTCATATAATACTGACTTTATAAGGTTCNGCTGAGACAATGCATAGAAAATACATAGCCAAGAGGCTGGCACTGGCTCATTTCAATGATGGGAGTTTGTTCTGCCTTCATTCTACCTAAGTGCCNGCCAGTTACTAAAAGTATACCNCTCATTTCTTTCTTTTGGAGGGCTGTTGGGGATGCAGATGTCCTTAGGTGTCTTTCCTCAATCATTCTCAACCTATTGTTTGAGACAGGGTCTCTCTGAACCTGAAGCTCACTGATTCAGCGGCTGTCTTTCCAGCAAGCTCCAAGGATCCTCCTGTCTCTCTCCCTTCCTAGTACTAAGGTTATAGATGTGTGCCACAACACAGCTTTTTCTATGGGTTCTGAGGGATCTAACCAGGTCCTCAAAACATAGAAGCAATCATTTTATCCACAGAGCCATTNCTACATCCACAACCAGAAGTATTCTTAAAAGATGTTTAGACTTTCCTACTATTACCTTTGAGGAGTAGGTTCATTTTTGTTTGATTTTGTTTTAAATTAGGAATTGCTCATTTTATAGCAGTCTAAAAGTCATAGAAAATTGGATAGAAAATGCAGAAAGATTCCTGCTAGTCTCTTTTATCCCCTGTCCTAACCAAGTTTCTCCTACTGTTAATATTTTGCATTATTGTGGTTTGGTGAGTTTTTTAGCAATTAATGATCAGTCTTGGCAGAGCTGATCTTTCATGGTCTCCATAGTTTTTATCTTTCCTAGAATCTTTATAGAGACTCATATAGTGTGCATGTTTTTCAGATTGACTATGTTCACTTAACAAAGTCCTTTATTCTGATGGCTTGATAAATCACTTATTTTTATTCTTACATAATGTCCCATCTTTGGGAGAAACCACAGATTATTTATCCACTCATCTATTGAAGGATGTTTAGTTGCCTCTGAGTTTATCAATAATCATGTGCAGGCTTTTCCTCATGGGCATAGTTTTTTATTATTTGCATTAACACTATGGAGTAGAATTGTTGGATGGTATGATAAGAACATGTTTAGTTTTGTAAGAAACTGCCAAACTTCTTCCAAAGTGGCTTTGCCATTTTGGACTCTCACCAGCATTTTTCAAACACTGAAAAATTCCTAAGGTGAAAGGTTACATTTCTATAACTAGGTACAAACATTTGCAAGTCTCTGTATTTTGTTTGCATTTGAAAGTTAGGGTTATTTGAATTTCTAAAAGACTAAAACTTAACATTCCACGAGTTCCAACCATCTGAAAGCTAGTTCTTCTTATTACAAACAATATAATGGTCCATGTGGGAAAAAGGTTATTACAGGCATGATAATGTCAACAATATATTAAAACAACAAATTTTTATTTAAAAAATTCAATCCAACATTCACCAAAACAAGGGTAAGTCATTCATACAATTTGGCAATCACAAAGGCAATGAGGAAAAACATGTCTAGTGAAATGATACTGTTATATGGGTGAATTTAAGGAGAAATCAAAACAGACAAGGAAAACATGTGCATATGTGTGTGTGTGTGTGTGTGTGTGTGTGTGTGTGTGTGTGTGTGTGTGTAGCTAAAGTTATATTTTTTTTGCTTAGGTTATTTCAAGATATGGTATTTACAAGTGAATTATGATATCTTACTGTGACTTAAGCCAAAGGTATGTCATAAATAATACACATATTTTATGCTATTTTCATGATNTTACTTAAAATGAAGACAGCAAAATAGGAAAAGGTGGAGTCAAGTGGTAACCATATTCTGCAGGTGGGATTGTCTTTGAGAGATTTTGTTTGTCTTCTGCAGCTTGAGTGGTATGGTAGGCTGATGTGAAAAGGTTTTGTATTAACTTTAATGGCTCCTCATATAAAACTTTGACTATAGATAGGTAAGTTTTTTGGTGACTAGTTATCCAAGAAGTCTATAATTTGGCATGAGTAGCAAGTAATGCAATGAATGCTCAGCTCTAAACCATATATTTATATCACNCCCTCTACTGCTCAGGGAATACTGTAGAAGAGGTAGCAAAAAGAATTCAAGAGCCAGAAGATAGGAGAAAGGTTGGTGAGATGCTCTCTTCTGGGCATGATATAGTCACTGCGGTCATGAACTCACAGTAGCTACAGTTGTCTGCGTTAGCCTGTTCCAGACTGGACTTGCCAATAGCCCATCATGGCTTCACTGGACAGTTCAACACCTGCGATCACACAGATAGCTCTGATAAACTCAGTGGGTAACAAAATAAAGAGACATGAACATGGCAAAGGGAGGAGGGAAGTTGACAGAGGTTATAGGGAGACAATAGAAGGTTTTNGTGGGAGTAATCAGAATGTATCACCACATGTATGAAACTGTCAAAGAACTAATTTAATTAATTAAAAAATAGTCCCATATTCTCTGATTAGACAGAAGGTGTGTGTGCTTTCTAGGGTCATAAAACAGAGAGTATCAGGGGTAAACTGGAAGGAGACAATGGAACATCAGAGGTAACGTACTCAGCACTCAGAGTACTCCAGGAAGAACAAGAAAGGACTAGATGATCTCAGGGCAACATCAGGGAAGGACCAAGTGTAACTGGAGAGAGATACTCTGTGAACATGGCCCCTCCTGCTGTTCCCCATCTTCCTGTGAGACAGCACACCTTCCTCTCTTTTACTAGCCTTCCTAACCTGTCAGTCCTCTGCACAGTCTTTTGGCCACTTGACCAGGCAAATGACCAGAGATGTGATTCCTATCCAGACAACTGATAGACTGTAAATTGAGGCAGTAGCAGATTTAACAGGAGGAAATGTGCTGGAACAAATTTGAGAGGGATAAAAATTCCCAAAGATTCTGTAAGAAGGTAGGAATAGGAGCAAAGTAACAAAAAGAAAAAAAAAATCAGCTGAATTGACCCCATTCATAAGTCATGACTCAAAGAACTTGTCATTCCTACCTCATATGTAACCTCCAAAGTCTCCCAAATCCCTCTCGATTGGCAAAAGGGAAAATGTAAATTTTTAACCTCTGTCTACTGTGATCATGTGTCCAGGTGGTTGAGGGAGGAGAAGGAAAGCCCTGCTGGCTGGGTCTGTTCCCAGCTCTGGAACTTGGCAACTCTGAGAGTTTCANTCAACTTCTCAGGTCANAGAGATCAAGTGACAGAGGTGTTCATGTAAACACACTGCACTTTTCTGTGAGCAACAAACCTACTCGGGTTATTTATTTTAGATTTGCAAAAATGTTCTCATACAAGTAGCTTCAGGGTCTGCCACCATATACAGATTGAGACTCAGTAGAGAACATAGCTATGCATTTCTGTTTCTGGCATGCATCTGGTTTACTGGACATGTCTCGTAGACAAAGTTTACAGTGTCACCTCTTTGTCAATGAATTTTAAAATGTTTTTGAACATACCTATCACTCAACAAATGTAGCTTGAGAAGGGGATGATTTTGTTAATGACTCATAGTAGATTGTATAATAGAATATAATATATTTCCTAGTGTACTTTTTAGAGACCTTGGAAAGTTAGGAGGTGGTGTTCTCTGCAAATGTGTGTCCTTCCAACCAAGCTTATCCTCTAGCACATATAATGGTGAGTAGAGTTGAGGATCTAATNTTAGTAGAGCCCTTCACTTTATTCTNTTGAAAATAAAGGGCCTCGGCCGGGCGNTGGTNGTGCACGCCTTTAATCCCAGCACTCGGGAGGCAGAGGCAGGCAGATCTCTGTGAGTTCGAGGCCAGCCTGGGCTACCGAGTGAGTTCCAGGAAAGGCGCAAAGCCTGACTCTTATACACATCTAGATGTGTATAAGAGACAGCCTCTGTGCTCACTCATCGAGATACATCACACATAAAAGAATTTGCATTAGAACTCTGACACTACCTATTTAGAAATGGGAATCTGAGTGAGGTAATTCATAGGTACATTTTCCATGGTGAATACTTGTCTTTCTAGGCATCATGACTATCTTGCTTAAGTTAGAGTTTCCAAGTATTTGCTTCTCATGTTATAAAATCTGGATNTTCACGATTCTCTTAGGATGTGCTAAAGACAGTTAATGTATATTTGTAGGGCAGTAGAGGTATGAAATACATGGCATGGAGGCTATTTAAAATGAAAATGCAAAATATAGAGTAGAATGTTATGTGCTTTGTGGCAAATAACTCACAGTCTCTCTGGAACAAATAAAAGCAAAGAAGGCAGTTTCAAATGAGTGTAAGGCAACCTGTAAACATAGACAACAACAAGGAAACCAGAAATGCTCTCAATGCAGAAGTAAGAGGAAGCCAGAAAGGGCTTGACAAAGCTTTCATGGATTTCTGGAACATTCAAATTTGTCCCAGATTCTATTGGTTTGGAGGCAGAAGGTAGAAGAGTGGGCAAGCCTGAGATATCCACACNCACAACTTAAGTAGGAAAAAGGGAACTNACTGAAGAATGACTGCTNCAAATGTACTTGAAATTATGTTTTACTAATACAATTGATTAACTTTTCATCTATAATTAGCACTTTTGACTTTGACTACTATCAATCAACTTGAGGCAGATGAAATTGAAAACAAAGATTCNTTGTATTAATGCTGGGGAACCCATAGACATCTAAGAGGAACAAGNGAATTAAACATGTACNCTAGATGGGCACTCCCTAGATAGAATCATTTTTTCACCAAAAAGGAATCACGGGAAAACTACACAACACACCCCCACTGATGCTCTAGTGACAGCCATCTGCTTCTCCTTTTTCCCTCTCCTCCTCTTCTTCTTCCATCTTTCCAGATGTTTTTTCTCTCAGCCCTCTGATTCATCCAAGAATTTACAACATGCTTTATCATCCCAGAATGAGACTTGAATAAGCCCCTTCAAAATTGAAAAGATAGGGACCCTTGGGCTCAGTTGATTTCAGGGTCCATCTCTGGGTGGGTAAGACCATTCTTCTGGCCTTGCTTGGATGGATTAAGATACATAGTGGAAACCTGCCTTTGTGTGTAGGTGGATGGGTGCAAAAGTGACTCCCAGAGAAAGAACTTCAGATAACCCAGTGTGCCTACTGTACTTACCTATCTAAACCCTAACTCTGTTCTTAAAATTCCCATTTTTAACTCCACTGAATTAATACTTTGAACAGCTACAAAATACCTCAAGAACACATTCAGCTAAGGAACTATTAGAAATTGTGGCAATACAGCCCTCAATTTTAGTTCGTGTCCTATGGCCTCAGACATGGAAGTCAAGCAGGTGGACCAGGCCCGAGCTATAGAATTAGAGAATAAGGACTGGAGAGTTCTACCAGCCACTCATTCATCTTCCCAGTAGGGACTCCTCATTCACATTCTCCTGCCTTTACTAAATAACTTGATCAAGTCAAGCTGATTTTTAAAAATAGAGGCTAGACATAAAAGTGAAAATAAAGGTCCTCATGCCAAAAAGAAATTAAGTGGCCCTCCCATCAGCTATGGTTCAGAAGATGCTAAGTGTTCCACCTAAACAGGAGTTTGTTTTTCTTTTTTTTTTCTGGAATTTGTTCTTGATTTATAGTACACCTCTTCTTAAAAACTAAGCATGAACATGAAATGTATTTTTTTATTCTAATAGATGTTTTTGTTGGCATGTCC
This sequence comes from Neotoma lepida, assembly GCA_001675575.1. Lineage (NCBI taxonomy): Eukaryota > Metazoa > Chordata > Mammalia > Rodentia > Cricetidae > Neotoma > Neotoma lepida. The sequence continues at coordinate 68,216 of LZPO01027776.1, read as the reverse complement.
ACTATGACAGGGAATAATTTTGCAAACCTTGTGAAGATTATATGCAGGTTTCCCTTTACCATAATAAATTTTTGCTTCTGCTGTAGTAATAGAAAATCCACTGAATGGGCTAAGTGTGGCATCTTGTTAGTGAACACAGCATGGACTCATTTAATAAATACACCTAGAAGGTAGACAAGGTATCTAGATTCATAAGTATCAGATAAACTGATTCCAAAAAGTCAAGCTAGCAGTGAGCAAAGCTCCTAAGCTGTAAGTTGCCTCTTCTGCTTTAGGATCCAGACCTATTCCCTCCCTTTTTCTTGAGTCTATATATATAGGTCACTAATATACCAAAACACTAAGTAGAAATCTAAGTAGGATGAGCTCCTGTGCTTTGGAGTCTGTCTTAAGTTGGTGTCATAGGACAGTACACACACACACACACACACACACACACAAACACACACACAAGCGCTCGCACGCTTGCACCTCAAAATAAAGTTTAATTTTCCAATGATGGAAAATATTGGGATTCATTTTTATGTTATTTATTCTTCCTATGGAACAAAAGCAACACTAAACATTCATGATGAAGTTATGGTGTTCCTTGATTTTAGCAAAGAAGATAATAATGAAAAGCAAGCAATCAATTAACAGACTGCAGCAAAAGTATGAGGCTCACTGTATTTTATATCCATAAAAATAAACCCTTACACATCTTGANGTAGAATCTACTTTCAGCATCATCACTGGTGTGCTCCAAGTGAAACAAGTTAATTTCTAGCTTATGTTTCTCAATGCCCAACANTGCCCTAGGCTTGGGTCTCACTTAGGAAGCATGACTGACATAGAGTGGTTCTCTGAATGGGCAGGTATGTAAAGGGAACAGCTTCCAAAGCCTGGGGCTTACACTGAAAATTTCTCCGATACTGTAGGAACCTGAATAGTAAAGACCAGGGAGAAAAGACAGACAAACTGAGATCTCAGACATAAATGACTAGTCTGTATGTCTTTCTGAAGAAATGAAGGTGGAGAAGAGCTGTGGCCTCAAGGAGGCAGAGAGAAGGGGCTAGGAGCTGGCCCTAGACAGTTGGTCCCATGGACAAAGAAACTCATCCGTAAGTTTGTCATCACAACCCAAGTGCCTGCATCATGCACCTTGCATATACTCAATTCATAAAAGTTGACTGAGTAAATGAGTAAGTGAAAGGTAAATTTACCCAATTCAATACATAAAATGGATAACCCAAAAATTGCTGGAAAGGATGGGGAGAAGAAGAGCCCCAATTCATGGCTGTTGGGAATGTCAAGTAGTGTAGCCACTATGGAAATCAGTATAAGGGTCAAAAAAAAAATGAAAATAGACTCCATATGACCCAGGTATAGTACTCCAGGTTATATCCACTAAAGCATGCACACAGTAGCAATAAATGAATCCAGTCTAGATGTCCATCAACATCTAAAGATAATGCTGTGTGTGTATATATGTGTGTGTGTGTGTGTGTGTGTGTGTGTGTGCACGCATAACGGAGTTTTATGAAACCATAAAGAAAAATGATATCATATTTGCAAGAATGAACAGTTTAGAAATAGTTCTTTTAAGAAACATGTGTTAAGCCAGACTCATGTAGATGTCACATCTTCTTTCATATGCTGAATCTGGATTTAAAATTATTTGTATGGATCCATATAAAACATAGGTGGGTCTTTCATGTCAACTTTAGTGTGTGCTTCGTGAAACTTCTTTTTAAGGTACCTGACTGCATCAGAGTGGAAATATGTTCCTAAAGGGGGTACGCATGGAAGAAATTCTGCTATACTACACATGGAAGAAATTCTGCTATACTAAAGGATTTCTGCTTTGTATTCTAACATAATGAGTACCTCTATTATTTTCATAGTAACTTAGCTTCCATTAAGTGTAGAATCTGTCTCCCACATTTTCCTCTGTTGTCTGAGTATAGCTCCTTTTCTTAAGAAACATTTCAGAAATATTACCAAGTATGTAATTGTATTATAATAGCAAGTATCCCTTTTCCATTAAGCATATTTCTTAAAGAATACTGTTTTCTAGACTTGGGAAAGGCTATATTGGCAGGATTGAGCTCCTCCCCACAACACTTGACCCTCTCCCCTGACATGAGTCAACCTAGCAATTCAATGGTGTGAGCTGCCATGAACACACCACCCCACTTAATCTAACTGGGCTCCATGGTTCTTAAACTTGGCTATATTTCTCCGTGTATTTGGATATGGTTTCCCCTTTGCTATTAGTTGCTACGTTTACTTTTCAAATTCTACTTGAATTTGCAGAGNTTCCTAAAAGTCTTTTCTGTAACAGTCATCTTATCAGTTTCTACTGTCATGTGAATATGGGCCCTCCTCCGTCTCTTGCTCTTTTACCTTCCCTTCCTCTGCCTCTTCCTCCCTCCTTCCTCTGCCTCTCCCTTTCCTTCTCCTTCCCTTTGTAACGCTGAGGATCAAACTCCAGCCTTTCATATCCAATGCAATTATTAACGACGGAGCTACATCCCCACTGTTTTATAGTTTTTTAAGGAAAGCTAGTGTTTTCTGCCAGAACTTCTTAAATTCTGGGTCACTACCCCACTGCATAAATAAATGCAGTTATGAAAGAGTTGCCAACAGGAAACGGTTTCTGAACATACAACTACCAAAAATGAATTGAGAATCAAATACATACTTAGTCCAACATGTTTCTGGCAGTGTTTGCCCGTGTTGCACCCCATGACTCCAGTACCGCCTTGGTTTTAGACACACAACACTGGCACCTTGCACTGCATATGCCCTCAAGCCAGACAACACCAACTAACAAGCAAACTATCTGAAATACCTCAGCATAGATTTGAGACCAATGTACATTATGTGTTTTACTTACTATACTTACAAATTTTTCTGCTGTTCTAGAAACATAATGATTTGACCATAGCAAACAGAGACTTAGAATATTTTCCTACCATCATTCTTCAGCATGTATCATCACATTTGCATATCTTTGGAATTTCTTGGGTTAAAATGTTTGATTAAAAATTGTTGTNAGAGTTGCTGGCTTGAGTGTCACTTAAAAAAAGATCACCCAAGATATTTGGACTTGGGATTAAGACAGAATTTCCAACAATTTCTAAAATCACATTAAACATGTCTGTCCCTGTTTTTACTATGTATTTGAACTAAGAAGCATTCTGAATATCAACGATTATAAAGTCAAATTCTTAATCANCTCTGAGAAATGATGATACTCTACATATTGAAGTATCAAATATTCAGCCAAGATTGAATTAATTCTTTTACATTTTATTCTCTCTCTCTCCCCTCCCCTCTGCTCTTCTCTCTCTCTCCCTCTCTCTCTCTCCCTCTCTCTCTCTCACTCTCTTCCTCTTTCTCTCTCTCTCCCTCTCTCTCTGTGTGTGTGTATCAAATAATTGTTTTTAAATGAATTTCATTGTGATCTCTCTCTCTCCCTCTCTCTCTGTGTGTGTGTATCAAATAATTGTTTTTAAATGAATTTCATTGTGATTTATTGACAGATACATTTTGAGTTATGTACCCATTTTTGTATAGTACACCCAGGGCCATGAAAAAAATATCTTGGGTGAAAATGGGTCATGAATAGAAAAAGCTGAAGAAATTTAATTTTAGTTAAACTGCATAGCAACTTTCATAGCTGGCATTTGATAAATATTTAGTGGTATTTTTTAACAGTTATGTTTTATTTTATATGAGTCAATATTTCCCCTCAGGGTTGTATCTAAAGACAACTAGAGTCTCAACACCAGATAGCATGCCATGAGAAGGTGACATGTCACACATTTTACATAACCAATTTTCTCCATACTTGTGAAGTACGAGCTACTAAAATGATCTGCTTCCGATGAGTTCTGTCAACTCCACTGCAAAAACTCATGTCTAAGTTTCTCAAGTCTTGTGTTTTTATTTGATTTTGCTCTCTGCTGGAGTGTTAGTGTTGTAGTTACATCAGGTCAGGTCTAGAGGTCTTTGCTCTGCGTTTATGAACTTTGGGAGGGTTGTTCTAGAAACAACATCTGGCTGTTAAGAAGACAGCCCTAGCGAATGTGGGGGCTACGTGACAGCAGGTTCACAGGAGCTCAAGCAGCTACAGACTTCTGTCCCATGATTTTCTTGTCAATAATTTTTTTCTCTGTCACTGTCCTGATGAGATCAGAGGCACCTCTCTAATGATGATGGCTTATAACTAAGAAGTCTTCCTGTGTAGCTGTAGTCCTATGCCATAATTTCACATTCACAGTAGCTCACTGATAAACACTTATAACATTGTATGCTGACAATGCACATTTATGGTTTGGAGTTGTGACACAGAAACATATACCAGAGTACCTCCCTGCCGTTAGCCATCATGAACTCTAGACAAATTTAAAACACAGCTGCCTGAGTTGTAGAAGTGGAACAGAAGTCATCCTGGAAAACCGGGTGATATNATCCTTGAAATAAGGGAAACAAATTAAATGCCACGTATGCTTCCCTTGTTTTCTCTTCTTAGGGTACCCTGAGGCTAGGTGGCCTAGGAAGTCCAGAGCCAGATAGGGAAAAAACGTCCTTCTGTTTCTAGAACCCCTAAAGTTGGAGCTCCGGGCAGCAGAGCACCTGGAAATGAAGGGGAAAATGACTGTAGGCAAAGCTTTCTCCCATCAAGGGGATCTCCCTGACTCCGTGCTTTTAGAGTAACGGTACGTTCTGAACCGCACGGTGACCAGGAGGAAGGATTACAGCAGCATCACAGAAAGCAAATTTGGGAAGAGAGAGCCTGCAGAGAGATCAACACGTCCAGGTCCTGGACAGATGGAATTTGGCATTCAAATCCTAGTAAGTTAACAGGGCTTTGAACATCTTGGACTTTCCATTAAAACCCCAGAGGGCCACACCTTAACAGAGAATCACATCCCAGAACAAAGATCAAAACTGAAATAGACTCCTCCTAAGAGCCTCAAATTAAAACTAAATACTGACAGGCTCAGGGTAATCCACAGTAATTTAACCGCCCNCTTTAAAAAGAACCTTAAAAAAACCTCATTGCTTTTTACAGGAAATGCAGAATCATAATCTTTAAAGGGTATGATCACGAATCATCCCAGTGTAAATTTCTCTTACAAGAAATATTACTCGTGAGAAAAACAAAGAGTTTTTAATAACGGAGGGTTGGTTCAATCAGAAACAGACCCACAGCCCCTTCACATGTTGAAACTGGTNGCCAAAGGCTTTACAATAAGTANGTGTAAAGATCTTCAGGAAAAGCATTAAAGAGATGGAGGAGTTTAGGAAAGACAAGGAAACTCTAAAAGAGATACAAAAGGTATATAAAAAAATATAATACATAAAGTTTTTTTAATATTGATATACAAGACTGGAGAGATGGCTCAGTGGTGAAGCACACTGCTGTTTCGCTGGAGGACCACAGTTCAGTTCCTAGCACCCACATCAGGTGGCTCACAACTGCCTGTAATGTCAGCTCTAGGGCACTCAATGCCCGCTTCTGGCCTCTGAGTGAACCTGCACACACATGGCCTGTACACACAGACAAACACACAAAAATACAAGATTAAGAAACAGTATTGGGATCACATGAAACAATGCAAAGTTATAGGTCACTAAACTACAAGTCAATTGAAATTACTCACATTGAAGTCCAGAGAGCAAATGATTTTAAAATTAAACAGAACTTTAATAAATTACTTATCAGTGGGCAAAAATCGAGATAGTTTCGGTTACACTCCATGTGTTAGGGCCCCATTGTGTACTCCCAACCCAGCTTCAGATAAGGTTCTTTACATGAATTGTTTCTTTTGACTTTCACAGCCCAAGAAATGCATGTTTTTCAAGAACTAGTATTTCAAGCAAGAAAAATTACCAGGCAATGAAATTAGCTAGCTTTTGTTAGTTTATTTTCTGATAACTTATTTTATCCCAAGATAGATATGGTGGTAGACACTTAAGACCCCCAATGCTTGGGAGGCTGAAGCAGGATTGTCAAGTTTGAGGCCAGCAGGATATACAGAGGAGACTCAGTTTCATAAGGAAAGAGGGGGGAAGAGGAGAGAACAGATAAGAAGGAAAATGAGCCCCTAACTGGGTGTCTTATAAGCTTTCCCCAAACATTAGGCAGTGTGTTTATATGATGTAATCAAGTGTTAGTGCTCTGGTCATTCTGGCTGTGGTCTTCCACAGCAAGAGTCCCCATTGTCCTATGCCATCTCTGCCACCACCACCCCCCAAGAGAGACAACTCTAAACTATGAAAAACACAAGAGAAAAACAAAGTCTTTCCCTATCAGGGAGTTACAAGCATGGGAAACGCAGATGTCTCTGTCAAGTTGAAAAGGAGGAGGAGGAAGAGGAGGACAATTTGCTACTTTCTTTGATAGAAGACCTTGGTCTCGAAAACTGCTAAAGCCGAGGGTGAAGATATTTATTATAAATACCTTTAGATACTCCCTAATCCCTCTCCTGCAGACTTTCATGGTTTTGTTACTACAGCACGTTCTCTATCAATAAAAAAAAAAGGAGTCATCACTGAAGACACATTTCAGAACATGAACAATGCTACCAAGGTTTGGAAAGTGACAGTGACAGAAGTATTTTTCATGCTGGCTACTTACACTGTATATTTAAAAACAGTTCTTTTAAAACAAAACCAATCAACCCAATGACTTGATAACATTCCTGTTGTGATTTATAGTTTATTATTTTGCTTTTTTTTTTTTGAAAGGGTCAGAAGGAGCAAGGAAGCTTCCAGTCTAAAAAAAAATGCACATAGCATTTGCTAAATTATTGAAGATGCTTTTCAGTTTTAGGAGACGATGATACTAAAATGCTGTTGCTGTTTTTCTATTTGTGGGATTTTAAAATTCAGTTTAGTCCCCAGCCCCTTGCATAAAGAAGATAGCAATCAGTTCATTCATTTGCTGAAAACTTTTAGGAAATCTTTATCATGCCTACCACATTCCAAACACCATGTAAGGCATTGTGAGACAGACACAAAAAAAATCATTGGGAANATGNTCAGAGAGGCTAAGAAAGTGGCTCAGTTAATAGAGCGATTTGCCTAGTTNGTATAAAGCCCTGGATTGTATAAACTGGGTGCGGTGGCCCAGACTTGCAATCCAAGCACTCGGGAGGTACAGTCAGGAATATCATCAGAAAGTCAAGACCATCCTCTGCTACATAGAAAATTTGAGGCCAGCCTNGGGTACATGAGACTTTGTCTCAAAAATAGAAAGAGGGTAAGGAGAGTGTCTACAAGCTTGCAAGTGAAGGACCACTTTCCGTGTGACATTTGATATAGCATAAGGATTGGGCCAACAGGGGCATNGTGGTACCTGCCTGTAAACTCAGTATCAGGAGACCCTGATAGGATCTCAAGTGTGAGGACAGCTTAGAACAGAAGTTTGGAAAGACTTTCCCAGTTGTTTTCCTGTTGAAGGATTCAGAGGAGTTGATCAGATCTTCATTCACAAAAGTCAAGCTCATAATCTAAGCACACTATGACCCTTAAGGAGCACAGATGTGTCNCTGTTTTGAAAGCAAAGCATATTAGAGGTTAAACATGCCTGTCTTAACATTTAGNCTTTTCTGGATTTATATTAATTTGCTAAAACATTCTATAAATAAACAAGCTGAAAATAAAAATAAATACTAANGGGCTTAAAGNATAGTTTGTGTCTGAATATCTTCCAATATTAAAAAAGTGAAGTATATCACAAAGTAGATTTTGGCATCAACTCAGTAACATACATTTTATAAGATGAGATAAAAATCAAATAACATCAGATAGAGATGACTAGAATTAACAACACTGAGGACATTAGTAGACAAACCTGTCACAGATTTCTGGTTTTGTTTGGCTTAAATTAGGAGGTGCTTTGGGGTTTTACCTTGGCACAAGTTATGAAATGGTTTCGTGTCCTTCTTGTTTACTTTGAATTGGTTTCTCAGCGAGCACATGCTGCTTAAGAAAACAGGTGTCTCTGTACAGTCCCTGGGAGGCATTGTTTAAGTTTAACGTGATTCGCTTAAGGAATCAGGGAACGTATGAACATCTTGTTTTGACACAAGTTAGCAGATGAGGTTTACTTGGATTTAAGTAAATGGTGATTTGTCATAAAAAAAAATACCCATGAGTGTTACACCAATCTGTTGAAACTTGTCAATGCTTTGAAACCACCAGTGATGTCATGCTTCATGCTTTGGAGTTAGAGGGCTTTGGGGGTGTAGGAGAAAACCTACAGGAGGTCATCTCACTTCTTTATCCCATCATTATACCTCTCCTCAGTGAGTCCAATGAGAGTAATGATAATAAATACCATGGGCATTCTGAAATCTGGAGGTTGTTTGTTTTTCAGTGTTAAGAATCCAACCCAGGACCATACATGGCTAGACAAGCATCCCACCACTGAGTAAACCCACATCCCTGATGGTATTTTTTTTTTTNANGNAAANTNNNNAANNNA
>LZPO01027776.1:40312-59728 GCA_001675575.1 Neotoma lepida | reverse complement strand
TNNNNANNNTTTNNNTTTTTTCCCCTTGCAACACACACACTGATGACACGATCATGAACTACCTATGATGAGCTACGGAGTGAAGGGCTAATTTGNCTTACTTAGTTCATGTTGCTGCAGACAGACNTAGAAAGCCAAAAATAAGAGTACCATTTAGAATATTGGGATTACCCAGTGTGGAGTACACTTCAGTGTAACACACAAGAAGAATGTGTTTTCCTTGGCCTTCCCCCACCACACACAACTAGTAAAGGGACATCAAAGCAACTTCCTAGGATTAGACTTAAACACTAAATAACACTTTATCTAGAGTTTGGAGATGGGTATGTGGATCATATTAAGTTNGGGCTGCCTATACCTTACATGCATGGCTCTGGACTGGCCCTGTGTTTCCTGTTCNTGTTTCTGTTGAAGAGGAGGTTCAAGGCATGACTGTCAATGGTGATGATTTGAGAGATGGACATCTCTGAACATCTGCTCAGTANTTGTGATTAGCACCAAAGTGGGCACAATCTATTCCTGGGCAGGGATACGTTTGGCCTCTCAGCCTTTCCNATCATCACAGCCCACACTTGACTTGGAGCAACTGCAGAGAGGAAACTTGATCTTGAAATATTGTCCTTTCTCAGAAGGCCTGGTGACATTTGAAGTCCATCTAATGGACCATATTGTGGGTCATCCAGCTTCACTTTCTCCATTTGGGGCTTTAATAAAGCTAAGAGCTTTGAAAATACGTATATTCAAGTGCCTAAAAATACATGATACTACTGAATAGAGTTATAAGGATATCATGGGTAAGAGAAAATGTGAAATAATTTTCATTTGCTCTGAGTGTAACTGTGTGATGTTGGGATTTGGCATTTCCTTGTGGGAAACCTATTATGGGGATGTCCTGCCAAGATAAAGGNAGGAGGAAATTAGAGCCCCACCCAGGACGACTATATGGAGGGTTTTATAAACACTTTCAAAAATAGCTTGTCTGATGAGAGGATCAATTGACCTTCAGGAATATTTCCTACTATCACTTGCCATGAGGCATTAGTTTCCAAATTTTCATGACCACTAGTCTGATGGGAGCCCCACTTCTCCCTTCTAGAATTTCCCCAAGTTTATTCCCAGCTCTGCTATACTTTCCAGGGCTGCATCCAAGAGACTTTGAATCAGCACCACCATTATGAAAAGAGCACTGGCCATTGACTTTCTGTGCCATGGAAAGGTCTAGGGGGATTTGGTTTTTATTTTTCCTTTGGGATTTTTCTTCAGAACACCCTTAGCACTACAACAAGAAGAGGTTGTTCTTTCTGAGGAAACATCACTGATAATATTGGGATAATTTTCCAGTTAAAGTGTAGTTATTATTCTCTAAGTTGGCAGAGAGGGGATATCCTGAATCACGACTGACTTAGCCGTACTTTAGCATTGTAAATCACAGTTAGGAGGGGAATGTAGAAATGGGTTTCTGAACATTCCTTTACCAGCCTCCCCTGACTGGTACTTATGCACCAAGAATATATTCTGCACTTCGAGAAGTTCTCTTTAGTCTCTTTGGGCTGCTATTACAAAATATTATAGACTAAGTTCATAAATGACAGAAAATTATTTATCATAGTTCATAGGCTGAGTGGTTCGAGATCCGGGCACTGGAAGAGTTGGGGTTTAATTAGGGCCCATTTCCTGATTCCAAGATGGTGCCCTATGGTAGTGGCCTCACATCCTGTACAGGGAAGAACTTTGGTCTCTTAGGCCCCTCATAAGGATAGTCATCTCACCTCCGAGTTCTCCAGCTGCATAGCTAGGTCACCCTATATNTCCAACAATGGCGATTATATTTCAACATTGAAATTGGGGTCAGGACACAAATACCCAAGCCACAGTAGTATCCTAGATTGTGGTGAATTTTCTATTCTCAGATTCATCCCTTTGTAACTACAACAGATCTGAAAGTTCTCTCTAGTTTGAATGAATGCAGGTTCCCCAAGGGAGAGATGTGTCTATTAGGATTTAAATACATTGTGATACTTTATCAGAAAAATAAAGTAAGATATAATTTGAATATGGTAGAAGAAGGAAACGGAAGAAAAGGATTAAGCATTTCCATTTACCTCAGTAGGAAGGTAAAGCTGTCTTACTTGGGGGGCTTTGATTGTAAGTCATTGTCACATAGGGTCCTGTTTGACTTAACTTGTTCCAACGTCAAGGTCAGCATACAGCACTTCCTGTTGTAGATCTCAGCATGTGTTCACGTAGTAGGCAGTATGAACACATGTTCTGCAAATCTCTGTGTGGCTTCTTCAGGAGAAGGGAATAGAGATGCCTAGCCAGGCTAACTTTAAAAAAAAAAATCAAAGTTGTACCATAAGGAATGATAATAAGATTTCTATCACAGGGCAGCTCGAAGTCTGAGCTTAGACTCTCGTAAGCTAANACTTCATGGAAATACATTAATCAGCTGGTATTGTTTAGAGTTGGAGCATTATATTAATCATCTAGCAGAGGAAATTAACTTTGTATATGAAATAAACATGAGCTGTCTCAGCTTCTTGTTCATAGGTGTAAAGGCTAAAAATAGCTCNAAATCAGGGCAAGCTCCAGCGCTCTAAAAGCTCTGAAGTGGCATAGTGATGGAGTCACATGATAATTTTTCTAATTATTTGCAACATAGCACTTCATTTCTACTGGGTCTAATGTAGATCCCTATGATTTCTGTAGATAGTTGTTGGTGATTAGCCATAGGACAATCTGTATACCAACCTGTTTTCTTGAATCCTTGTGGTATTTTTATTTTCATCGTGTATGTGTGTGTGTGTGTGTGTGTGTGTGTGTGTGTGTGTGAACAACTTGTTGCAATAGGTTCTTTCCTTCTACCATATGGGTCCCAGAAACTAAAATCAGGGCACTAAGCTTGGTGGCAAGTGCCTTATCGTCTGAGCCATCTTGTCACACCTCTTTATGCCAACTTGAACAGTTTTGACAATGGTTTTTCTGCTCATATGGTGTGCTAACACTAAAATAGTATTTCAGGACACAGACAGGTAAGAAAACACAGTCCTTGACATGGAGAAATGGGTTGGCTATACTTAAGGAAAATGCTAAAAGATATTTCAACAGGAAAACACACTGAAGGTAAACTTAAGAATAAAAAACAAACTTTGTGCCCGATGATGGTGGCACACGACTTTAATCCCAGAACTCAGGAGGCAGAGGTAGGCAGATTTCTGAGTTCAAGGCCAGCCTGGTCTACACAGCAAGTTCCAGGACAGCTAGAGCTACACAGAGAAACCCTTTCTTAAAAACAAACAAACAAAAAAATCAACCAAACAAAACAACAACAACAACAACAACAAAAAAAAAACCCTTGGGAAAGATTGCCTCAGATGATGCTGGTTTAGCCAAGTTTTACAGATGGGGATGTAGGTGGGATAGTGGTATCTAGCTTTCTTAGAATAAAGACTTGGAAACATAGGTTCACTTATAGTTTTTAATTTGCAAAACATTTTGCATGCCCAACATGATAATTATTGAAGTAGTTTTTCAGTGGTTATAATACATGAAGATCAAGTCACTCCAAACTGCNTTTAAATATGTCATTAATTTGAGTAATATAGACATTCAATTTTTATTTAATCTAATACTGAGATACACACAGATTCCTGGATTCAGTGGCATAATAATTTAGTTTCTCTAGGGTCTTTGCCCTGCATATTAGAAACCATTGATTTTAGGTATGAGTAATGGATGGTGAGGATGGCTAGCTTTTACGACACAATGATGCTAAACAACAGATAGGAATGTGTGGGTTCTTGTTAGTTTTCTATTGCTGCGATAAAACATTCTGGCCCAAGGCAACTAATGGGCTTATAGAGCTTATTTCAGCGTACATTTTAGGACACATTCCATCCTTAAGGGAAGCCAGAGCAGGAACTCAAGCAGGAATTAAAGCAAAAACTATGGAGGAATGCTGCTTACTTGTTTATTATCTGGTTCATGTTCAGCTAGCTTACTTATATAACCAGGCCCATCTGCCTAAGGATGATGCTGCCCACAGTGGGCTGAGCTTTGGGCCCTCCAACATCACTTTGACAATCTTCACTTAAGAAAATCTCTCACAGGCCAATTTGATGGAGGCAATTCTTCAATTGAGATTTCCTCTTTCCAGGTGATTCTGGGTTCTGTCAGGTTGACAATAAAAACTACNCAGCACACAATTTGCTCTTAATTTTAGAAAAGCCATTAATATACTAGATGAACACACAGTAACATGATCCAAAATACAGCTTAGGAAAATTAATTCAGTTTCACATGCAATGCCTTCCAGAATGCCTGAATATACAGGGGCTCACTATGTCCGTATTTGTTCAGTAAGCAAAGACAATTGAAGGCAAAGACAGACTTTCACAAAATATAGGAAGGTTAATAAATACCAAGTTTGTGAAGAAACTGAAGAAGGGAGGGATAGCAAATAAGAGCACTGGAGATGGAGATGGGCAGTAAGTGACCTGATGTGATCTTCACAGGGACCCTTCTATATGGGTACAGGAATAGAGGTCACTAACTAGTGTTAACAAAAATATGTCATTGATAAAGAAAGTGAACAGGAACAGTATTATGCCAAGAAACAAGGCAGTCACTTTGAAGAATACCTGGGCACTGTGTAATAGAGTGGAGATACACATCTTCCCAGACTCAGAAGTTACAGTGACAGAGCTCTGGACATAGCATGTGGGGCATCCCTGTGAGGAAGATAAAAGTAAAACATCATGGAGCTCTTTGGCTCAAATACAAAAATTTAGGAGTGACAGCACGTCATGCTAGCAATTTACCCTCAAGTAGTTCCAGCAGAAAAATTATAGTACTTTGCACTATAATTTGCTCATTTTTCAGATGTTTGGGATATTTTCAAATTTTAAACAATAGTAATTATTATTAAGAATTTTATTTCATTTATGTATTTTGTTCATGTTCATGTGTGTGTGTGAGAATGTGTGCATAAGTAAATATACACATGTGTGCTGGAGACGTAAGTCAACATCAGGTATCTTCCTCAATTACTCCCTACATCAGTGTTTGATACAGGGTCTCTCATGGAAACCCAGGGCTTGCTGATTGGACTAAACTGGCTGCAAGCCAGCCCCTGGGATCAGCTTGTCTCTCAGTCCCCAACTCTGGGATTACCAACTTATACTACTACACCTAGCTTTTACACAGGTGAGGGGGGTGAATTCAGTTCTTCACTCTTATACAGCAAGCATTCCACAAATGGAGCCATCTCCCCAGCACGAGAATGTTCCCAAATTGAAAGGAATTTGTGGAATTATGAAAACATCAGCCAGAATAGGTAGGGGCAGGGCAAGAATTTGAATGGAAGGAAGCATTGTTAAAGAAATATTAATGTTGATGTTAGAGATTTGTGTTGTTTGATTTTTTTTTAAGCATCAGGATGTTGTTGATGGGTTTAATAAGACAGGCAGAGGAACTCAATTTAGAAAGAGAAATACAATTGAAACCTGTTCTAAATAATGCATTAATCTTGCATGCAGAATTTCTTGGAATGATGGAAAAAATATTGGTGATCAGTCTCCATGTTTGCCTTCAGGAGGGTGGACCACAAGTTCCTCAAAGATCGAGTGGCCCTCAGCTGGAACAGCAGGTGGATTGTCTATTGGTCTTGTTGGAAATGTGCTTTGCAGACAACAGTTTTCAACCCTGACATTCCCAGTATTCTTGGGTGCAGCTGTTATAGGAGAGTGAGCCCTCCTTGTGGTTACAAACCACTGACATGGGTTTCTCTAGTGTAGTTATCATTATTATGTATCATCAATAGCACTGTTTATGCTCCTAGGTGTCTCATTACCCTTCTTCTCCAGGCAAGTGTTCCCATGAAAAGTTTCAACAGCAGTCAGGGACCTGTTACTACTTGTCATCTAAGTCAGATTGAGGGAGGTGAGCTGCTAAGGCTGTCGGGTCTGATGGGTCAGATGTCTTCTGCTACCAAGGCAGATAGCCATCTTGGAAGACAAAACTAGCAGGGCTACAATATGTGTTAAAAAAAGCATTATGGTTTTAGTCCATTATAAATATTGGACTATATATTTATATATTTAGTCCAAACCCATGTGATCGAGTAAATAACATCATTAGCATCGCTGCCATAGGAGGCCGCTATGAGTCTGTTTGGTTAGCCGTGCTTATAAAACGTTTAATCAAATAACTGTAACAGNTAGACCAAGAAGNCTGTTCCACAAACAACGTCAACAACAGATTTATTTTCACATAAAAAAAAGATACATGATATAATTACAGGTCCTTAATCATCCCAGAGAAAATTGAAGACAACAATAGGTGTTAAGACAAAGACAATTTGCCAGTCTCTTCAACAAGAGAAAACATTCACAGTGAATGTCTGGGTTTGGAATTCAGACAAGGAATGATTTTGTTTTATTGCTACTNCATGACCATCATCAAGCTGATGAACCTCAGTTTTTTCTTCTGTTAAATGGGAATATGGCACATTACAGGGTTTTTTATAAGGACTAATGATAATATACTTAATAAACAGCATTATTATTTCTGCTTACTCATACCTTGGTACTTAGCTCATTACTTGTTACTACTTTTTATATTTACTGCATGCAAACTACATTCTAATCCAGTAAATCTCTTAACTCATGGCTCACAGATGTTACACAATTATGAAAAGCAAGAAAAGATACATGTTTAAAAGACACATGTATAAACATAGGCTTCCCAAGCCTTTCCACNTTTATTCCTATTAAATGTGTTTTTAGCTGCCTCTTTATTGACTTTATAGTTTAAAAAGATCACATCCTAGGAAAACTCTAATTAGCTGAAAGAAAACTGGATAAAGAAATGAGTTTAGAATCTGTCCTCTCCTCTCTGAATCTAAATAAACACTCATGAGAAGCATTTACAGTCAATTTATGATAATATTCCTATCTGATATTTTAAAATCATTTTAGGATGGTCCTCTGCCTTGGTTTGCCTGAACACTTACATTTTCTTCCTGCCATTCTGGTATGTTTAGTATAATCCTTCCTTCTCTTCACTTTAGAAGGCATGCCAGTTTCAACGGCAAACACATCTGCTCTCTGTAAAGCGCTTTTCACTTACAGTTTCCTGAGAAGCCAGGGGAGACAGTGCAACAGAAGGCACTGAAGATTTCATGAGCAAGCTCTGCAAACTGTCTAGTTTTATGAGAAGACTCCGGAAGGTTTAGGTAGGAAAAATTTAAGTTGATATTTTATTAGTGGATTATAGTATAACAACAAAAGAGAATACAAGATAAATTTTTAATTAAATTAAAAATATTTTTATTTATGTGTATTTGTATGTGCCAACTTGTCTGTATGTACCTCATATGTGGGCAGGTACCTGGGAAGGCCAGAAAAGGATGTCAGAACCCCTGGAACTAGACTTAGAGGTGGTTGTGAGCCACCTGATGTGAGTGCTGGAAACCAAACCNGGGTTCCCTGTAAGACCAGCAAGTGTTCTTAGCCACTGAGTCATCCCTCTAGCTCAAGACAGAAATACATGCAGGACCAAGAGTTGACCGAAGCACAAAGAGGAATGTGCCAGATTAACCTTGGACAGGTTCATTAGTAGACCATTACTAGTGGACAGGGAAGATAGGTCAAATTTGGCATTAAGTATGTTTATACTGTGCTTTCCAAAAAAATGGTTAAAAAAATAAAAAATAAGAGATACTTATTTGGGTTTCTAGGAAATGACATTCATTCATTCATTCATGCTAAAGATGGAACCAGGGCCACTGAGATACATTGTCACAATTCTTTTTACCTTTTATTTTGAAACAAGGTTTTGCTGACTTTACCAGATTAGCCTTGAGTTCTCTTTGTAGACCAAGTAGGCCTTGACTCTGTGATCTTCCTTAGCCAAGATTATGTTCCTCTGACACTAGGTGAAGACTAAGAAATGATTTTAAAAATCAAAATATTATAAGTTCTGCCCTCCCCTGCTGAATTTCCAGTAGGGTTCACCAGTTAGCTCACTCTGTAATCTTGTATGCTGAAGATGAGTCCACTGTACAGAATTAAATGAGGATGCTGCCTGGAAAGCACCCAGTGTCTAGACAAGATTATTTCTTCTCTCCTCCTCTTCTCTCTTCTCCATAGGTCCCACACAATTTGTAATACTTCCAAAGAATTAAAAGAAGCAGAGATTATGACTTCTGTTAATTTGAAACAGATTTCTTGATTTAAATCTATTTTAATAACTTACATAAATTATAGAAGTCATTTAGTCAGTTTAAACATTAGTTTATTAAATATGATACACTATGATGTCACTGTATCACNTTAATCAGAATTGTAAATACTGTACTTTTTAATATCATCATTTATTTGCTCAGCCTGACTTACCAAGAAAGGCAAAGTAAGAGTCTCNGCATGGAACAAAGACATCGAAAGAACAGAAGGCTACCAATGCCAAGCACTAGAAGAAAGACTTTTAAGTGTAATGATTCCTAGGAAAGCACAATCATGCAGTGATCATGAATCATGGGTANGGAAACAGATGTTTCCTGTCCCAACCACCTGGGTCCCAAATAATTGACTCAGAGGCTGAATATGAATTATAAATGCTCAGCAGATAGTTCATGCTTGTTACTGGCTAACTCTTACACTAAAATTAACCCATTTTTCTATTTATGTTTTGCCACATTGTTCATGGCTTGTTACTTCATTTTCTACATATCCTGCTTACCTGGTGGCTGGCTGACATCTCCCCCAACTCTCCTGACTCTTGTAAATGAATTTCTAAATGATCTTGTTAAATAAAAACACAGGCCAGAAATAGGGTGAAAATCTGACAGAGATCAGAGAAATTAGGAACAACCGCTAGCCTCACCTTAACAACGCCTCTGCTTCCAAAAGAGAGTGTGTCTGACTTCCTACATCTCCATGCCTATATCCCTTTCTGTTCTGTCCTCCCATTGGCTCTTTCAGCCTAGCTACATCACTTCCTCCTATCACCCATCTCTGTCACTTCCTGTCTGTCTGTGTAGACCTCCAGAATTCTATGGTTGATGCTGGGATTAAAGGCGTGTGTCTCCATGCTTGACTGTTCCTAGTGTGACCTGGAACTCACAGAGATCCAGACAGACCCTGCCTGCTAGGTGATAGGATTAAGGGCATGTGCTAATATTGTAAGACTAGCAGCTGACCTTGTTCCTCTGATCCTCAGATAAAATTTATTGGGAGACATAGATAAAATACCACCACAGAGTCTGCCCTTCTTCCTGCCATCATTCTCTCTGTGTCAGGCTGTCTTGCCCCGTCACTTCTTGCCTTGCTATTGACCAATTGGTTTTTATATTAACAATGAGCATAATCCACAGCATTTATTCTTTTTGTNTAATTAAAAAGGAAGGTTTTAACCTTAACATAGATAATTATATACAACAAAAANAGTTATCAAGTAAGAATTACAGTTACAATATCCAGTCTATCTGTATTTGGTAAAATTAGAGAAAATACTCAATTATCTATGCTATCTTGATAAGTCTATAGTTTCACATCTAATTTATCTTGTATCATGTCTAAGAAAAACTATACCTATGACTATCTAGTCTTAAACTTTATCAAAGACCCCAGAAGGGTGAAATGTTACCTAATGACAGGGACATCAGGCTGTCTGGACAGTCACCCAAAGTTCCTCTGAAATGTTGGAGCATCCAACTCTGGCCTACAGGCCTAGCATATCTGACAGACTTTCCTGTGAAGCAGGGAATTTTGAAGGACTGTCCTACCTTGTCTTAGCAAAGTTTGGCAGTCACCTTTCTTACGTCCTGCTGGTCCAGTTTGGACAGTAACTGTCAGCAATTGAGGCAAGGGCAGTTTCTTTGCCCACATGGCTAGCTTTTGCCATAAAGAAAACAAACTCCATATGGAGTTTCTTTGAAGCCCATCATCCTCTTTGAAGTAATCAGTGCTGCCAAGAACAGACGTGTCTCACTCACTGTCAAGAGAAGTCTAAGTTCTTAAAACATTTTAAATACCATATTCTGTAGGTCTTTGAAGTGCTTGAAGATTGCCTATCTATCTGAAATATATCTCTGTATGACCTTGAAAACCTAACTAATATGACTATAAGTTTGTTATTATAGATGACCACTAATCTTTATTTCTTATGCATGACTTAATGTGCAAGGAATCTTGTACCTATTTATTTTAAAATGTCAGTTTGTAAAGTCTTGTTGAGCATGTCAGCCAAATACAAAAATCACTAAGGATTTATAGATTTGACTAAATCAGAATGAAATCTAGAAAAATATTTCTCTAGAAACAAAAATACAGAAGAGAATATACAAAATCCATAGTGGATAAATGTCACTATGGTAAATACTGTTCTTGAGTTCTCACTGTCAATTACATTTTTTCCATTAGAAACATAATTTAGAGGGAATTTCCATAATAAGATCAGATGGCAAATAGAAAAATGTACTCAACCTCATTGATGATCAATGAAATTGAACTCAACACAAAAATGGAACACAGCATTTTCAACCAGTAGATTGGAAGATTTTCAGAGCAGTCAGGCCCATGCTGGGGATAGTAAGGGAATAAATACATTTTATTTGTTGTCAGTGAGTTTAAGTCAGCAAGGGCTTTCTGGAGAGAAGACTGGAATATGGATTAGGGATGGGCACAGGGTACAGTAAGTTTTGCAACAAGGCTTCACTGCCTTGTGAAAACCCAAAGGAACCCAACTGTCTATCAATATGAAATTAATTAAATAAATATGGTATATGTGCCTATGGAATATCCTTCATTCATTCAGGATGCAAATCTATGTTCTATTTGATATACAATGAAGCCAGTGTAGAGCTAGAGATGTGACTCGGTTGTTAGGAGACATGCTGCTCCTCCAGATGCCTTAAATTCAGTGGCCAGCCCTCACGTAGATTGCCCCACATCTGCCTGCAACTTGAGCTCCACGACATCTGACACTCTCCTTTGGCCTTGGTGGACACTGCATACATGTGGCATATGTGCACGAACACACACACACACACACAAATAAAAGTAAAACTTTTTTAAAACCTGTATATTTTTAATAGAAAATATTAGTTACAAAAAAAATTGAGTTCATAGCTAGTAGAATGTTTCTGAAAGGATGTACATAAAACCCCAGTGAGAGGATAATATAGTACTTTTACTTTCTCCTTTATGTGAGTCTATAATGTTTAAACTATTTATAATCACAATAAAACCAATAAAAGTCTTATCCCATCAATTTCCCATTATGAGAGGGGAAATGCCCTGGCAAGCAATTTCAGATTTTCAGTTAGGAGGATTGAAATTTGATGCCCTGAGCAGAAACACAGCCATATTTCTGTATTCTAATGCAATCATAAATGTGCACCATATTAGATGTTGTTGGCCAGTTACCATAGGAAATTTCATTAAAAGGAGAATAGTAACTCAAACATTGGTCTTCTATCCGACTGACAGTGTGGAAGAGCTCTGGGGAGTGGCTGGCCATCTGTGGGGTGACTCCTTAACATCTCAGAGCTTAACATCCCAACTGCTGTGCTGAAGAGTGACATCTCTTGCTTTTCTTCTCAGCTCTGTTTCTTCTTAGTCTTGAGTGTGAAATGAGCCAACTTTAGGAATTCAGGAGAAAGAGGGTTGGAGGGAAATGGGAGAGAAGAAATGGGTGATGAATGCAGCAACCGCTCTGGGCCACAGCTTGGAGACCGCCATCAGACCCATAAACTCGTTGCTATTTATATCTGTGGGCGGGTGTCACAAAAAATGAGCCTAAATGCCTGTCCTCATGCTCCATGTACAAATATTTCAGTCAAACTGTAACCTAGAAGGGGAAATGAGCCAAATAAACATGCACAGCTAGCTAAGTCGGTTACAAAGGGGCCCTCAGGGTTTCTCTGCAACTCATGATCAGAGCTCCTGGCTCTTCCACCGAAATGCTTCATGAAAAAAGCTAAATATGTTTTCTTAAGAAGCAAGTCAATGTGTCAGAAAAATATGATTGTCCTAATCCAGTTTAACTTTTAACCTCAATAAATAAGCAAGAGAAGTTGCAACCTGAACCTTTCTTAGCAGCAAATGTTTCTCTTCCTTCTTGCTCCTGATGGATCTTTCCTTTTATCCTTGGGATAAAGGGATATTATAATTCATCAAAATTTCATCCCCACAGGAATCTGGACACCCCCAGAAAGGAGCTAGAGAAAGAAATCATAGAACATATTTTCAAAAGTATCTTTGATTTTTTTTTTTATACAACAGGCACCCATCTGAGCTCAATACGGGATGAGGGCAAAGGAATTACATAGGACCCTCTTTGAGACCAACTTTTCTCAGGACCATCAGGGAGAGGAGAATCAGGATGCTGGGTCACCTTGCCCTGCAGTCCTGGTCAATTCACTTCATGGTTCCAGGACCCTGCAAGAAATGTTTGTACTAGCACTTACGAGGTGGAGGCAGGAGGGTCAGGAGTTCAAGATCATCCTCAGCTATCTAATGAATTCAAGGTCAGCCTGGGCTACATGAGACCCTGCCTCAATTATTTTATTTGTAACTTACAAGGTTAAAGGCTAGAGAGATGTCTCACCCATTAAAGGCTAGGCCCACAACCATTGTGATATTCAATTAAGCAGAAGTACGAGATAGAAAAAATATAAATCAATATACTTCAAATGAATAAAGTAGAAACATTAATAAAATAGATACGTAAAGCAAAGAGTAGACTGTGACCCAGTGAAGAGTGCATTAGTTACACATTTATGGTCTTTACACATGTCCTTTGTTAGTATAATCTTGCAAGCTGAATCTTCTTGCAATCTGCTGCTGGAATTTGTGCCTTCTAAGGGTGTCTTTTGGTGAACTTGTATTAATTTTAATGTAAATCAACTTACTATTTTTCCTTTTGGATTAGCATATCTCCACCCTACTTAAGAAATCTTTGCTGACACAGAGACATGAATCTATCCATAATTCATCTTTTACTTTCATCTTTTCATATCAGTCCATTCAAACTCTGGAGCAACAGAAAAGCTTTTCTAGAAGGAAAGNGGCAGGGATGGTACATCTTGATTTCAAATAGAACTTTCTAGAAGAGGCCAAGCAGAGAACTCGTAGATCTGTGCTCCATAGTTTCTCTGCAGATGGTAACCTGTGTGTCCGCCTAGGACATTTATACCCTGTCTTTCTTAGGTTCCCTGAATCTCACCATTCCTTTGACAAATTTCCTTTCTTCTGGGCCTTTCCTCTTAATGCTCTCTTCGTTTCNTCACAGTAAGGGAAACATTCTGTATCCTGCCCAGCTTCCCAAGCAAGGGTGGACCCAGTATGTCTGCAATGGGTTAGAGGGTGTAGTCCTCGGACATATGTCCTTCGGAGATCCCTTTAAAAAATAAAATAAGAAAATCCAATGGCAGTGAATGTGGCAAACTTTAAAAGGGTCCCTAGTCCCAGGTGGGTCCCAGAGCAGGTGATGATTTCTGCTATTGGGTGACAGTGTCCTCAGTAACCTTTCTGAATTGAGCTTTTGGGGCTCGCTGAGAGCGAGTCTTTACTTGCCTTGGCTCTTTCCTGTCATTTAATACCCAGGANGATGGTGAATCCAACACTACTGTCGCCCATCTTTTACAAACTGAACCNTTGATCCTGTTTCCCTACACCTTTGATTTCTGGCTTGCTTTTCGGCAACCCCTCTCACCTGATCTCCCATAGTTATCCTGCCTTCCTGTGTTGGCTAGTAGCTANAATCAAAAAACCCTAGAGAATGACTCCAAGGGAGGAAAGATTTATTTTGGGTCTGTGGTTTCAGGCTATGGTTGCTTGGCCCCATGTGCTTAGGAAGAACATGGCAGTAGGTGTGTAGAGTGAAGAAAGCTGTTGACCTCATGGTAAACCAGCGGTGGGACACAGGAATATAGGAAAGAGCCAAGGCAAGATATATTCCCCCAAGGACATGTCCCCAGTGACCATTTCCTCNAGCTAGGTCCCTCCTCCTACNTTTCACCCCATCTAATAATGTCACCCTGTTGTGAATCCCTTCTAAGGTTAGTGTATTTATTAGGTCAGAACCCCCTGATCTAACAATAACCTAGCTGTTCCTGGGAATCCGTTTCAGGCACACCCCGCGATGTGCTCTACTGTGTTTGGCGTATATCAGTACAATCAAGTTGATAGTTAATATTAAACATCAGATTTCCTCATCCCTATTCTCCACCCTCTTCAAGTGTAAGAAGCAAGTCTCTCAGGTCAATAACGAGCATCGTGTGTCCAAAAGCAGTCATCACTTTATCTTCATCATTATTCTAGCAGTGGTTCACGCTGTCTAAATACAAAAAGAACAAAAGCTCTGAGGTTTTTGTTTGTTTTGACCTCTATGACACAACACTGTGCTACTTTCTGCCCACTACTTGGCTGTGTGGTCTCTTCCACTGCATGAGGACTCTTTCCTCTCTTCAGTCTAACCAAGGGAGCAGTCCAGACTTAGTACCAACCTCTGACGCCTACCAAACCCATCCTTCCTCACTATTGAGCTGACTGCTNGGGTGACATCAGGGCACTCACAGTCACATTGTATCAGATTGTGAGTTTCCACTCCGTTCCCTTCCCAAATCTCTAGATGCCTAGGGTTGGTATTAGTTTCCTGGGCAGCAGCAACACTGCTGAGTGCCAAGCTGTTTGCATGACAGAAACNTATTATGGACTTGATCTAGAGGCCACTAGTCTGAAACTGAGGTGGTGGCAGGATGTTCTTTTGATACTTCTCAGGGTTAGTGTGTTTCTCCCCNTCTTGTAGCTCTCATGACTTCAGGCTTCCCNTGACTTACAGATGTCATATGTCCATGTATTCTCACCACTCTCATGAGCCTGCTCCATTTCTTCCCAGCCACGATGTATTATATCCCTTCTTTATATTTTTTGTGATCTTGCCCCTGTTGTATTTTACTGAAAATAGTTTGTTTTGTTTTGTTTTGTTTTGTTTTGTTTTGTTTTGTTTTGTTTTGTTTTGTTTTGTTTTAACTCACACAGAGACCCTCTCAATTCTCATACTGGAATATGAGATCCCATAAAATATGAGTCCCATAAAAACACAAAACCGGAAGCTATAATATGTATGCCAAGGACCTGTCATGTAAAAAAAATATTTTTTAAATAGTAAAAATAAAAAAATAAAAAAAAGAAGAAGAAAGAGAAAAAGGCCTGACATGACTTTATGAGACAAGAAACTGCCAAAGATGCCACTGAGTCATTTTCTGTTGGCGTCTACTGCTGGACGCACAGCCTATCCTTAGGAGTAGTTTGTTTCCCCAGTGAGAATCTCTTGGAGGAAACTAAATTTTCCTTTGCAAGTGGTTTTCAATTGCTGATAGTTTCTGNGTTAGGGATGGGGNCATGTGTCCCCTTCTCCTTTCAGCTCTAGGACCCCATCTGGTGCAGACCCCTGCTAGCCTTGTGCANGTTGCCCCAGTCTCTGTGAGTTCATACACATGTTGATCCTCCTGTGTTTAGAAGGTCTTGTTTCCTTGGTGTCCTCCATCCCCTCTGGCTCTCACACTCTTTCTGCCTCCTCTTCAGAAGAATCTCCTGAGCCCTGATATTTCCCGATATTTGATGGAGGCAGTCCATTTAGGGACTGAGTGTTCCAATTCTCTCACTGCACATATTGTCTGGCTATGGGTCACTGTATTTTTCCCATCTGCCACAGCAGGAAGCTTCTCTGATGATGGCTAAGCAAGGCACTGACCTATGATTATAGCAGAAAGTCATTAAGAGTCATTTTAGTGCTACATTATGAGGGGTGATTTTTTTGTTTGTTTGGGTTGTTTTTTGTTTTTTGTTGGGTTTTTTTGCTTTGATTGTTTGTTTAGTGGTAGTATTTAGCTTTACCCTAGGTCCCTGGGCTATCTATTCTCAGGTTCTTGGTCACCCAAGCAAGGTCGGGTATGGGTTCCATCTCATGGAGTGAGGCTAGATGTTTGTTGGTTACTCCCACAAGCTTTGTGCCACCATTGCACTAGCTTATCTCATAGGCAGATNAACATTGTAGATCTAAGGGTTTGTAGCTGGGTTGGTGTTCGCATTTCTTTGTTGGAGAACCNTGCTATTAAGGTTGCAGTACACATGTCCAGATAGCTCTTTAAGCTCAGTGCTAAATGGAGAACTCCCTTTCTCAGTAGGGCTTCCTCTTTTCCATTAACCTTATTTGGAGAATGTCTCTAAGCTCAGATGCCTGATCTTATTTGGCGAATGACCCTGCACAGAGCTCCTTGAAAGCACTGTATGTATCACTCAGCACCTAAGTCCTGCTCTTTCCTCCCACCTGTATGATAATTAGGTGCTGCATTATGACCAATCAGCCCTTCCCTCCCATAACCCTAAGAACCCTTATATACCTTACCCTTGGAACAGTAAAATGAGCTGTCTCTCTGAAGCTGACTCCTGGAAGTCCTTTCTGTCACTCTCACGGCTATCTGAACCCTGCTCATGGCTTCTGNTCCTTTCACCCTCGTGGACCAGTGGCCAATGACCCCAAGGAGAAGGAGACCTGCTGTTGATTGTTTTCTCTACTCTTTTGGGAGCCACCTAGCTCACAAATATATACACAGAGGCTTATTCTTAGTTATAAATGCCCAGTCTTAGCTTGGCTTGTTTCTAGCCAGCTTTCTTTTACTTTGAATGATCTCATTTATGTTTTGCCTCTGGGCTTTTCCCACGCTCTTACTTCTGCAAATCTTACTCTTACTCTGTGTCTTGCTGTGTAGCTGGGTGGCTGGCCCCTGGAGTCCTCCTCTTNCTCTACTTCTTTTTTTCCTCCCAGATTTTTCCTCCAATATATTCTCTCTGCCTTCCAGCCCCACTTACTCTTTTTCCTGCCTTGCTATTGGCCATTCAGTTCTTTATTAGACCATCAGATATTTTAGACAGGCAAAGTAACACAGCTTCACAGAGTTAAACAAATGCAACACAAACAAAAGTAACACACCTTAAAATAATATTCCCCCAAAAGACCCACATTTCTCCTTTGGTGGCCCNCAGGGTACCTTCCTGTACCAAAGATGCTAGCACATGNNAGTGAAGGCTCTATGTAGGCACCAGCTTTACGTCTCTGTGTTCAATGAGTTGTGTAAGTATTGTCTTCAGCAATGGGGCCTAGCCATTAGTTTGTAGAAAGCAACCTATAGTCTTGGCAACAGCCTGGGTTGTTTGGGGATTCCCATGGGACACCTTTGGCCATCAACTCCATTAGATGTAACCCACTCCTGGTACCAGAAGCTTCATTTGGTAACAAGAGATGTCCAGCTGGGACTGCCTCCCCTGTTATTTAGCAATTTCATATAGATCCTCTTCATATATGTATATATTTCAGGAATATATTTCACATTTCTACTATGTGGTGGTTTCAAAGAAAATGGCCCCAAAAGGAGTGACACTATTAGGAGATGTGGCTTTGTTGGAGTTGGTGTGACCTTGTTGGAGGTAGTATGTCAGTGTGGGTGTGGGCTTTGAGGTTTCCTTTGCTCAAGCTATGCTTAGTGTGGTACACAGTTCACTACCTGCTGCCTGTGGATCAAGATATAGAACTCTCAGCTCCTTCTCCAGCACCATGTCTGCCTGCATGCCACCATGCTTCCCACCATGATGATAATGAACTAAACCTCAGAAACTGTAAGCCAGCCCCAATTAAATGTTTTCCTTTATAAGAGTTGCAGTGGTCATTGTGTCTCTTCACAATAATAGAAACCCTAAGACATACTGTGTTAGGTTTCCATACTACCCCTCATATGGCCTTTGGTTTTATCTGTCTCTCCCTGTATTCCATCCTTAGTCCCCCCTCTTCCCTCCCCTCCCTACTTGGCATACCTCTTTTTTAATTGTGAGCCAAAAATCAACTCTTCTCCCTTAACTTGCCTTTTGTAAGTTGTTTGGTTCCAACAACAGAAAAGGTAACTACTACAGCAATGGGCAGAATATCAAAGACTGTTGGTGTGCCAGGGGTGTGATTAGAGCGGGTTACAGGCTCACTAGCTGAAAGATTTTCAGTAGGAAGCTAAGAGCAGGAAGTAGACAGGAGTAAGAGAATGTAAGCTAGTTAGAGGTAAAGACCTAAGAAGGGTAACTCTAGCAGATCATTAGCCAATCAGAACTCCTGTCAGTGAGTGGAAGGAAGGAGGTAGGTCAGGGCACCAGACTACTGCTCGTAAGTTTAGAGTAATTCAGTCTGCCCCATGAGCTTCGTTGGCTAGATAGCTTCTGTGGGCCAATGGGTAAGAAAGTCATCCTTTGTTTTGCACCCCCTTTCCACACTGTCTCTTCATTCCACTCTCACCTCCCTGTCTTTATTTATCTCCTTTTCAACACTATTGACTTCATCATGCGCCCTGCTTTCAGCTATTGTATCAGCAGATGATTCTATGATTCAGTGGTTCTCCAAGGGTAGGCCCTACCTAGAAGCATCGAGATTGCATAAGAATCACTTAGAACTGTGCCCAGTTAGTAGGACACACTCCCAACTTAGCTAGAATGGAAGTCTGAAAGTGGGGCACAACAGTCTCTCTGGTATGAAATGCTCAGAAGATTTGGATGTACCTTNAAGTTTNATGGCCACTGCCATAAGCCTCATTCTTGTTTAGAGCTTTCTTCCCAGCTCCATGTCTGATGTTCCCATGAGCCAGACCTGGGTACCTGGGCATCATGTTCATCATCATCTTCTGCTATCATTCATCATTCATCATCATCAGCTGCCATCTTTCAAGCCTCCTGACTCCTTTCCTTCATTTCTTCACTGAAGCTTGTTTGAAATCCTTTCTTCACTCTAATTGGTCTGTGAGATGCACTGGATTTTTCTATGACTCTTTTATAATGAGATTAGTTGAAAAATAATGTTCATGTTATGTATGTTGCTTGATTTATTACTATTATTTGGAGTTCATCTTCTGTGAACCATCATTGCCAATTTATCTATTTGAGATCTTTGCATTTGTGTTAGTTAATACTGAAGCTCCTATGTACTGGAGGTATGGATTCTGTTGATCACAGTTTTTGAAAATATTTTCTGGCATTGTTGGTAATTAAATTTTTGGCTTGTTACTTTGAGTACTAACAGAATTTTGAAAGTACTGTAATCCAGCAAATTGCTGGTAAATGGGTAACTTTGTCTAGTATTTTCTCCTGCTTAGTAGTTGGTAAATTAATANTCCTGCAGAGTTGATATTAATTATATATTGTGTTTTCTAATGCTTTTCCATGGCTTAAAATGCATTTAAACACTTTTCCTGCCTCTTTTTTGTTTATGGTACAACACAACATAAGGTTAGATATGCCCCAAATACTTACTAGTTAATAACTCACTATTTTCCTTAATATTTATGAAATATCTCTCTCTCTCTCTCTCTCTCTCTCT
>LZPO01027776.1:17802-40157 GCA_001675575.1 Neotoma lepida | reverse complement strand
TCACCCTTTAACTCTTTCACGCCTATCCCTATCTCTCACCAGTCACAGAGAGGATGAAACAATTTCAGAGTCCCACATATAGTACATGACTTGCTGTGTGGCATTTCTAAATTTATTAGGTTCTGTTTCTGGCTTCCTTTACCATCAAGATGTACATACACCTGGTTTCATTCCAGTGTCATGTGATTTTATAACTTACTGCTGGTTTTTAAGTCTAGGCTCTTTCAGTGTGGTCTTTTCTTAGCAATTTTTGCTCAGAAATCACATATCAAACACGTGTATTACCTTCTTTGCTTGATCAGGCAGCAAGGGCTCTGACAGCCAGAATATAAGCCAATTCGTAACAGGAAACAAGAGAGAATTAGAAAGTCTCCATTCTGAGCAGGTGAGCAGGTGGGTGAGCAAAACGCAAGTACTTTAATAAAGAAACCCAGTGTAGGGGACAGATACGGCGGCTCAGGTGGGAGGAGAAAGGAACCACTATGTCTTAAAGAGGTGTAACAGTACAGAGGGCTTACGAAAAGAAAGTAAAAAGGCAGGATGCAGTGGAAAGAAGAGAAAGAAGAAAGAGAAAGACATAGTTCAACCCACGTAGCTCCTGCCATCTCTCCGACTGAAAATGGATCCAGCTAAATCCCTCACCTGGCTTTGCTCCCACACATCTAGAGCTGTGAGAGACAGGAAGTAAAGCCTGAGTCTCCGCATTTAGTCCTAAGCTCTGTTCTATGCTTAAGTTCTTAAANGCAGAGACTCTTTTTAATTGGCACGGTATATAAGATATTATGTTTTGCTCTAAAACTTTACCACTGCTTATCATTGGTTGGTAGCACACAACAATTTTCAATTTATACTTGCATGAATTTTTAAAATCGTTTGTATCATTTTCAAACATAGCTAGAGCCCCTTGACCATTATTTCAGCATGCTCAACCATTTTGGCCTTGCTCCACATTTGAAATTATGATTTGTGATTCCCAATAGATTTCCACTCAAATTACATCGCAACCCCTAACCTTTGTTTTACATTGCCTAAGAGCACAGAGAGTTACCTTCAGAGAAGAGAGATGCATATTACGTTGGAAAACTATGCTGCGCCTGGTCTTTGAGTTGTCTTAAGGCCGATTTATACCACTTAGAGTAATCCAGTATGCTCTTTGGTAATTGAGATCCTTCCATTACCTTCACTCCATCCCATTTAAATATTNGTCTCTCAGATGCAATTACGTCAGGAGGTGAGCCAAATGGTTTGGGAAAATCGTGGGCATTTCCAACAAGAAGACTGTTGGCTCCCAACCAAAAAGTTGGCTCTGGATCATAATTCTANGCCCAAGTCTTTTCTCTGTGAGGCTCCTGTTTATGGACCATAATCTACCTTTCTCATGANTCTCAAACAATGCTCAGGAAATAAGTCTCCCAATGTCCTTCTTGGCAGCCTAAGAAAGATTACCTCAGGGTTCTTTGTTGCTAGTTCATCTTTTGCTTATTGTCCTTGGTCCTCTCGGTAACAGCATCATGGGAACAATATCAAATATTTGTATTTATTTTGAACCTCATAAATATAATTTTAAATGGAATCATGCCCCCATAATCTCATGTTTGAAAAGATACATTTTAGATATTAACAAAACTAGGAAACGTTCATACTAAAGCATCAATGATGCCTTTTGAATGTGCTTAGACAAATGTTTATTACACATATAGAATACTGCTGGGCCGCAGCATGCAGCCTAAATAATTCAGTGGAATGCATAGAGAAAACTAACGATTCTGTATTCTAATAACTGTTTTATGGAGAGCTTTTCATTAAGCTCTCAAAACTCACTAATAAATCCACATTCGGGTGATGCAATGGAGTTATATTTAACTGTAGAACTCGCCTCACATGCCAGATTTCAAATCTGCTTCTGAGTAAATGTCCTTTTGAGGACTCATTATGACTATTCCCATCTTCCTTCAAAACAAACCCATTACTGATGCTCATCTCCTTTCTTCTCTTGGCTTCTGGCTGTCAGATTTACACCTCTTCCAACCCATGCTGTCTTGGCCAATTGCAGCACTATCACAGCCAAGAACAGGGCGCTCAAGCCCAAGCCCAGCAGACCCAGCCAGNGAGTACCAGCAAATGTTTTCTTATGGGGGCCTTTCAAGAAACAATCCCAAATGATGATACAGGTGAGATTTGTAATAAGCTAATATAATGGGAAAATTATNAGTAGTCGNGTATTAATTAATACGATTAATAGCAGACCCACTTTATTAATGTTTAGAAGGCTCATACAGGTGAGTCATTCAGACATAGACCTCAGTATGGCTCATACAGCTAAGTCATTCAGACATAGATATGAAGATATATATGAAGACACTGTTGTAGTAGTCACTGCAACTTCCATGGCCAGGAAGACCAAGTTATAATTCCTCCTGAAAATTAGTTAAGTTTGTGGTGCAAGTCCCCTCAAAAAGATGCACATTTATTGAAATACAAACTGTATTTCAAGCAGACAGTACCAAAATACTTCAAACACCCTCGAGGAGGGACATATGCNCCAGTTGAGACTGAAAAACTGTGATGCAAACGTGGAAGGCATGGGGCATTGCGTGTGCTTGTCTGATGCATCACTCCCCAACTTCTCACTAGTACCAAGCTTGGCTGATGCCCTTCATGGCATTAACACCTACATTAAAATCACCCTTTGAAGTTTTGTGTTACCCTCGTTTATTTTGTGGTGGGTGGGTGGCTGCATGCATGCTGTGGTGAATGTGTAGAAGTCAGAGCACAACCTACAGCCTCGTTTGTCTCCTTCAAATTCGTTTCTCTCCCTCTGACATCTGACAAGGCTTGACAGGGCTTCCACTGAGCCATCTCACTAGCCCCTAAAACTACCCTTTCTTTAATCTTCAGAAAAAGAGATGCTTCCGTTTTGTGGATATTACATTCTTGAGAACTCTGACATTTAAAAGCACAAAGTTAGCTTTTCCTCCTCAGTATAAAGCAGGTAACAAAATAGACGCTGTTATGTTTAATAGGTCATCCTGATGTATGCTTTGCTACAGTTCTAAACAATTATATGGAG
This sequence comes from Neotoma lepida, assembly GCA_001675575.1. Lineage (NCBI taxonomy): Eukaryota > Metazoa > Chordata > Mammalia > Rodentia > Cricetidae > Neotoma > Neotoma lepida. Next base: position 37,087 of record LZPO01027776.1, on the reverse strand, counting down.
AATTATAAAAATAAAGAGCTCGTAAGTTTNGAGTCATGTGGTGCTCTGAAGAGAATGGTGGGATCTCCTGATATCTCACTCTCCAAGCCTGGGATGTGAATCATCCTTTTGTCCAGTGTATTCACTATATATATACTACCTGCATATTAATTAGTAATCAACCCAGTTATCAACTATGAAAACAGCAGTTGTTCAAACAACCTTTATCATACTTAATCATAAACCTGAAATATAAAAGTTATGACTACAGCAACTTGGGATATTGTGTGAGTCCTACCATGCTGTGAACAAATAAANACCTGACCACAACTTAAGGAAGGATGGGACAGAGACCGGAAGCAAGTGACCTCCTTAGACCTTCTTTGTCCAGGTAGGGCTCAACCCCTGATGTTCCTTAATCTCCAAAAAATATAACCAACAACCGGTCACTAAGCATTCAACACATGAAGTCAGGAGAGACATTCATATTCAATCCATAACAAATTTTTCAAGAAGAGGTATATGTATTTCCTTNTAGAGTCATCTCACACCATCACAAGGAGAGGTGAGGAGAAGAAAATAATATTCTGAGAGAGAGAGAGTGAGAGAAGAGTTTTAAATNTGATCGCAACATGAATGAGCACAGAAATTTCATTCCAAGATTCTAAATTCTAATACCTTGTGCTCTTGAGCAAATGTCTCAGCTGTAAGTTGGAATCCAAATATGCATTTTTTTCCCAAAATCCACATTCTATAATTCAGTTTAAAAGATATCTGAAAATAGAAAGTGTGATGGCTTGGATATCAAGTGCCCCCCACAAAAGGTCTGTGAGTTATTGGTCCCCAGCAGGTGGATCTAATCATCGAGGGGTAATTAAATCATGAAGCTCTGACCTAAATAGCAGTTAATCAACTCACTGATTCACAGTTTGATGGCATTATTGGAAGTGCTGGACAAGTTCAGAGGTAGGGGCTAGGAGGGAGCTGTAATTCGGAAGTAAGCCTTTGTGGACTCCTCCCCTTGCCCCTGCAAGAAATTTCATTCCAAAAGCAATTAAGGCACATTCTTACAATTAAAAAAAAATCCCAGCAACACAAGAAGATAAAAATAATTTAAATTCCTCATTTTAGATGAANTCTTGTTCTGTGNAGTATGGAATGATTTAAACCTCAGTTCCCAGAATGATGAACGGCTCTCCTCTTCTCTTTGGCAGCTTTAGGTAGAGAATGAAACATTGTGTTTGATCATTACACATGAGTATTATTTATTAAGAAAATCCACATTTTTTTTCTCTTTCTTGTGTCTTCTCATTCCAAGGCTGATCCCTGACTCTGAGGTGGGAGTTCTGTAATCTCCCTCAACAGAAATTGCTCCAGGGAAAATTTGGAAAAGTCATTGGGGAAATTGACTCTTTTTCAGAAAGCCAAAGAACAAAGAAAACATGAAGTTGAAGTATTCAGGTAGAAGCAGGAAACACATGGAACCAAGTTTCAGAGGAAAACTCTAATCTAGATATGAAGAGCTGAAAAAAATCTTTGGGTATGTATAGAAGCTGCACTTGAATCAGGTCTCTATCATTCAAGTACCCTGGACTATCAGGTGCAAAACAATGTCATCTCATGAGCTTTGTCTGAGCCCCTGTCATGGCACTATAGGGGAGATGACTACATTGCAAGTACAGCACTCATCACTCACNCATTCATCCATTTATCCTTTCATTGCTTGAAGCAGTCCTGTGCTGTGTGCTTCAGATACAGAAATGGATACAAGATAGTTTCATCACTAGATCAGAAATCATGTGTNAGTAATTATAGTCCAGAGAGGTGGTCCCCATAATAAGGCTATAGAGAGATTACAGAGCAGAAAGGATAATCACAAATCAGTTAGAAGAAAAATTTGAGTCAAATATTGAAGACTGAGTTAGGATGAACAGGTTGGTCCAGTCAGGCAGGATGAGGATTACAAATAGGAGAGATTGTAGGCACAGGAGACTGCTGTAGCATTCATTATGGCTGTGATGGCTACCTTTTTAAATCAAGTGACCAAAATACCTGGAAATGACAACTTCAGGGAGGAAAGATATATTTTGACTCAGTTTTGGGCTGCCTCAGACCATCACAGCAGGGAAGGCATGGTGGAGTTCATGGCGGTGGGAATGTTTGGTAAAGACCCTTCACATCATGGTGGGCCATGAATCACACAGCCAGATTGGAACAAGGGTGGACTATAAACTTCAAAAGCCCACCAGTCGTGACCCACTTCTGCTGCCAAGGCCCTATTGTTCAAATTTCTAATGGTCTTATAATAAAACACCCAGTACCAGATATTGGGGTAAAAGCTGAAAGAGCAGAGAAGCAGAGCAAGCCACAGCCACCACCTATTACCTCACCAACTCCAGGAATCCTCTGACTGAAATCCTCTGAGTTTACTAACTGCCTTAGTTCCTGTTTCCTCACATCTTATATATCTTTCTCCATCCTGCCACCACTTCCTGGGATTAAAGGCATGTGTGCTTCCCAGTACTGGGATTAAAGGTGTGTGCCACCACTGCCTGTCTCTGTTTCCAGTGTGGCCTTGAACTCACAGAGATCCAGACAGATCTCTGCCTTCTGAGTGATAGGATTGAGGGTGTATGTGCCACCACTCTCTGGCCTCTATGACTAATCTAGTGGCTAGCTCTGTCCTCTGATCCTCAGGCAAGCTTTATTAGGGTACACAATATATCATCACAAGGCCCAACGTCTTAAAGGGTCTACATCCTCCCCAAACAGGGAGTATTTCAGATTCAGATTGTAATAGTCATACCATAGAACACATTAGAGTCTGCAGAAATGTGTTTNCAAAATGAGGGTTTCTACTGGGACTGGGCTCCACAACTCTGCATTTNAATTGATTGTGGTTTTCTGTAGTGGCCTCCATCTATTGCAAAGAGAAGTTTCCTAAATGAGGAGTGAAGACTACTGTAGCCAGACCTTTTCTGTCCCACCTTCCAGCTCCCAAATAACCACACAGAGACTTATTATTAATCATGAAAGCTTGGCCAATAGCTTAGGCTTGTTACTAACTAGCTCTTACAACTTAAATTAACCCATTTTTATTAATTTACTTTCTACCATGTGGCTTTTACCTCTATCCCATTTTGTGCATCCATCTTGTTCTGCNGCTGGCTGGTGACTCTCCATGTCTCCACCTTTCTTCTTTCCAGCATCCTCTCTGTCCAAAAAATCCTGCCTAACTATTGGCCATTCAACCTTTTATTAAACCAATCCTAGTAACAAACCTTCAGTGTATAAAAAGACTATTCCACAACAGACTACACTTATCTGTGGTATGAGGACAAAGAGTTTTTAAGGATTTTACTAGTTTAGTAAATTAGTGGCTAGGTTCTCCTCCAATAACCGTAATTTCACTAGCACTGAGTAGTTAGCTAGGTTTCTAGTGCCAGGTATGTTTTCCCTCTTGTGAGCAGGTCTTAAGTCCAACTAGGCAACAGCTGGTTACCACCAAAGTACGTGTCATTCTAAGAGTCCTACTTGGTGCTTGTGTTAGTTGCTTGTCTCATTATTGTGACAAAATATCTGACCAAACAAAACAAAACAAAAAAACCAACAAGAACAAAAACCCTTACTACTGTCTCTTATACACATCTAGATGTGTATAAGAGACAGGTGTCTGGCCACATTGCAGAGTTAGGATGCAGACAGCAATGGATGTTGGTGTTCAGTTAGCTTTCTTCTCTTCATGCGAACTAGAACGGCAGCTTAGAGAATGTGCTGCCTACATTGAGGGTTTTCTTCTCACTTCACTTCACTTAATCTAGATAATCTCTCACAGACATGCCCAAGATCTGTCTACAGGGATTTGGGATCCTGTCAAGTTAAGAATCAGTGTAAACCATCAAAGTATAATGGAAGCAGTGGTGGGCTCAAAAATAGTTTAAACAAAGCAACGGCATGATTTTTTTTTTACTCTTTTCTTTCTTTCTTGTGTGTTGTGTATGCATGTATTCATGTGTGTGTAGGTGTGTGAATGCAGATATGAAAATATATGAAGTCCAGAGATCAATATTCAGTGTCTTCCTCAGTCACTCTCCAACTTAGTTTTTTAGACAGCATCTCTTAATGAACCATCAGCTTTGCTAAGCTGGCTGGTCAGTGATCTCCAGGGACCCTCCTGTGTCTGTCTCCCCGGCACTGGATTAGAGATGTGTACCCCTGGGCATGGTTTTTCTGTGAGTGCTGCCTATCTGAACTCAAGTCTCATGTTTATGCAGCAGACATTTAACTGACTGATCCAAATTCCTAACCCATTATTTTACTCTGTGACTTTAAGTTTTTCATTATACACTATAACAGGTAATCACACCATAGTACATAATAATATAATTATCTCAAATTATATTTTAAAATAAATTTTGAATTTTTTATTTTTAATCCAGTAATTTAAATTTTCAAAAATCAAAACAATCAAAAAGTTATACCATTAATTATCCCAGATTGAAGCATCTATTATTAATATCTGTACCACACAGGTAACCCTTTTATTAGCTGTTTGAAATATAAATGCATCTATTACTTTATTTTCTTATATTAAAGAGAATTTTACTCAAAGTCCCATACTTTGTTTCTTTTTAACATCAGATTATGTCTTAGAGTAGTTTCCATATTAACTAGACAGGTTTTATAGCTGTTTTTCATTTATAAGTGAATATACTTAAGATTAGAGGAACAGTTTGATAATAAAGAGCATGTTTAATATGCGTGAGGTTCAGTACCCACTCCCCAGAATCTCAATAAAGTGCTCTGATTGCAATATATACATATATGTATATTTTATATACAAATATATATTAATATATATTAACTATATGTATTAATATACATATTAAATGTTGGAAGAAACAGATGTAAGAATCTAGGCAAGAAACACTAGCCCTGAGAAAAACATGAATCTTGGAGACTGGGGGAATATCAAGAAGATACAGTCAACAAAATGTGGAGACAACTTGGAGAAAAGGTAGATCAAGATAGAAACGAAGACGTGGCTTGGGGATTTGAAACACTTGCTGCTCTTCCGGGAAGACCTGAGTTCAATTCCCAGCACCCACATTGGGCTGCTCCAGAGGGCAAGCTCACTACCACCTGCAACTATAGCTCCAGGGGATCTGGTGCCTTATTTTGGCCTCAGCAGCATGTATACACACACACACACACACACACACACACACACACACACACACACACACACACACACACACACACGAGAGAGAGAGAGAGAGAGAGAGAGAGAGAATAAAACAAATCTTTTAAAAAGGAAACAATTGAAGGGAGTAAGCACTTCCTGACATTAGAGATTGGACTAGCTTTTATCAGACATGTATGCACAAATACACATGGGTCCATGGTCAAAAAGTCTCAAAAATTTCCAATATGCATTACCAATTACCAATATGCATTAATGTTCAAACTTAATAACACCCTTAGCAGTTCAGAGTACTTGCTGTTCTTCCAGAGGACCCAGGTTTGGTTCCTAGCACCCGGATGGTGGCTAACAACTGTTTGTAACTCCAGTGCCATAGAATCCAACACCCTCTTCTTGCTTCTGCAGTCACTGTGTGCATGTGGTGCACAGATATACATACAAGCAACATACCCAAAACACAAATTAAAAATAAATTTTAAAATCTTTTTTTAAAAAGTTAATAATATCATTGGATATCCAATATCATTGGAGAGTTTTGTTTCTGTTTTATTTTGATTTGGTTTGGTTTGGTTTAGTTTGGTTTGGGATATTTGTTTGTTTGTTTGAATTACCATGTCAAAATGCATAGTAAGAAATACTCCCCAGCAATGAATCTCTGCACTGAAGGACCATATCATAATTTTCCTTTAAATGGTCTTTTTCCCACAGAATGGAAAATTCACCTATCAAGGAAAATATGTTCACTGAGAGGCTGGCCAACCCACTAATACCTAGACCATGCTCTGGGTGTCTGGATACCATGAGGTGGCTGCCTTGATGACCCTAAATCTATCCCCAAGTCCTGTGTCTACCCCTACCATGTCTGCCTCACTCTGAGCAATGCATACCCACTCTTGGGTGTCCACGTTGATAAGTCATAAATAGTTGACTATTTATGAAAATCTGAAAGAGGATTGGAAAGACAAGCTGGAGTACCAGACACACTTGAGGATCTTCAGAGTGGAAACAGCTATTGGAGATGGAGAATACACTGACTAAGGTCCAGAGCCTGCACCAGCTCTTCATGCCCAACTGCATCAAGTAAAGATGCTGAAAATTCAGATTTCAAGCATAACTTCCAGCCATTGAGGATAGGGAATCTGCCAAGTTGTAAGACAGGATATATTTAACTTAATGTGCGTTAGCTTGGTTTATTGTTTGTAAATATCTAGACATATGGTAGATGGGTCTCTGTTGGTATTCTTCATCTAGATCCAGAGTTTATTGGTTAGCACATATGGAATGATTAGTAGCCGATGGAGAAGATTGAGAAAGTAACATTTACAGGAATGAAACATTTTTAAACAAATTTGAGGAAAAGCCAATTGTTCAGTCAATAGCACACTCTGTTGTTAAAGACATCCTTATGGCAACTGAATTTACAAAAGAGGTCACAGGGACACATAAAAATCAATAATAAACCCAAGCTCACACAGTTAGTACTTACTAGAGATCTTCAGGATCAATTAACTGCCAATGTTATATTGCTCATACCCTGCTATTGGAAACTGGACAATAATGAAATCCTTTTGCTTTTGAAAAATAGAAATGAAGCATTCCCCTAAGATAACTGTATGCTCACACAACCTTGAAATTTAATTTTGTTATTTGAGTCCATAAGTTATCTCCTGACATATATCCAATTTAAAAAAAAAATAAGCTAAGTTCCGGGTAACTTCTGAGATAAAATTCGTTTGTCAAAACTAATACACTGTACTGGGCTATGAAAAGCATTGGCATCANGGTTTAGCACTTATTAAATATTACAATCATTTAGTTTAGTNTATATTTAGGAGTAGGGAAAATCATATATCCATTAATAAGTAATCATTAATACAATAGAATCAATAATACACTAATAGCTAGACCTTAAAAGCTTAAAAACATAGGATATAAAATTTAGCAGTTGTGATGTTCAGTCTTCATTATCAGCTTGGTTGTTAGGGTGATTGTTTCCAGAGAGGTTTAACTGAGGGGGGAATGTGGATAGCACTGTTCCATGGACTGGGGTCTCAAACTGCATCAAAGTGGAAAGGAGAAAGCAACACNGGCACCAGTATTCATCTTTCTCTCTCTCTCCTTCCCTCTGCCCCTTGGCTGCAGATACAATGGACCACCTGCTTCACATGCTCACTGCCAAGTTTTCTATGTAATGATGGACTTCACCCCTTCTAAAACCATGACCTCAAATGATCCACAACATTTTGTTTCTTCTCTCAAGTAGTTTGTATGAGTTTGTGACTCTAATGACCATGTCACGCCCAGACAACGGCATTTTGCAGCCCTTCAAGTCCATGTCTTCCAGCTCTTACATTCTTTTTTGCCCCCTGATTAAGGTTAACACTAGCATTTGTCCATAGGTATAAACATAAATACTTAGAAGGCAAGTTGACAGTATTCTAGTTTAGCTAAATGATAATATTAGAACTTTTGGGCTCTTAAATAATGATAGAACTACCAATATTTGGGACACTCTTAGAGATAAATTTTGAATTATAAAATGGCCATGAGCCTTAGGATAGGCAACAATAGAATTTTCTGCATTAAAAATGTGTGATTATGTATCAAGTTGACTAGGGATGGGTTGATNCTGACTGATCTTCACTGTCAATTTGATTGGATTTGGAAATAAGACACAAATCTGGGGGTATTCTGTGATGATGTTTTCCAAACAACCCTGAGTGTTGACCATGCCATCCAATTGACTGTGGTGGAGGAAGACCCACCCTGAGTGTTGACCATGCCATCCAGGTGACTGTGGTGGAAGAAGGCCCACCTTGAGTGTTGACCATGCCATCCAGGTGACTGTGGTGGAAGAAGGCCCACCTTGAGTGTTGACCATGCCATCCAGGTNACTGTGGTGGAAGAAGGCCCACCTTGAGTGTTGACCATGCCATCCAGGTAACTGTGGTAGAAGAAGGCCCACCTTGAGTGTTGACCATGCCATCCAGTTGACTGTGGTTCCAGACTGAATAAAAGCTGAGATAGGAGGAAGCCAGCTGATCATTAGCATTTATCTCCTTTTGTATCCTAAGCAATCTGACCAGCTACTTCAAGTCCCTGCCTGGAAAGGTAGTCTCTATGCCTTCTTAATCTGTGAGCTAAAATAAATTGATTGTTCCTTAAATTGCTTGTACCAAGTACTTTGTCACAATTGCAGCAAATTGTGTAATTGAGTTAGAAGAGTTATTTTGCTCCCAATTTAAGTAGGCATTGACTAACCATGTCATGTTAGTGATATGTTTCTAAGTGTGTTAAATAAAATAAGTTGAAAACATTTAAGTAGATTTTAGACTTTTCAGCAACTTATAAATCACATTTCAGGAGACCAAATATCTATTTGGGCATGGTGGTACATGCCTGAATCCCAGAACTTGTAGAAGCAGGAGGACCACAAGATCAAGGTCAGCCTCGGCTTGTGAGTTTGAGGCCAGCCTGGGCTACATAAGGTACCTTTTTCTAGTTCTGGCAGGATCAAAAATGAACATTACCACATATACATATGCCTGTGTGCACTGAACACACAAGCCTCTGAAGCCATCATAGGCTAGTCAGGGTCACCCAAGCAGAAGCCTATGATATCCTTTATTTTGCTGGAACCCAAGATCTGCTAAGAAATTCTGATTATAATTGGGCTCAGAATTAGAATGACGGGTGTGAAACAATTTTCCTTCTCCACTGGATAGCGACAGATAGGGCCCTGAGTTAAACAGAATATCACTTAACTTCCATACACAGCGCTGAGCAATCTGAGGCCTAGAGATGGCCACCATGACCCAGTACCCCTCATCCTTGGAANACCCAAGGATGCTAGACATCAATGAAAGGATTGTACCCCAGAGACATAAAACACTATATTGTGGGAGCCTCCCACGGAAGATCTTCTCACAGTTGGAGAGCCATTGATCTAGAGAATGACAACAGGGACAAGAATCAAGAGCATCACAGTGGTCAGGAAAGGGCATGCAGTGTTAGACACAGCCTCTGGCACTGGAGCATCCGTCATTTGTTCTCCTCCTGGGACTTCAAGGGCAAAAGGAATTTACTAATACCAACAAGGCAGCCTCCTACATTTAAAGACTAGTGAGTAATTGCTTGGAAGGCTTTGCAGATAGATGAGGATTATCCCTGTGGAAAACCAAAACAGGATCTGTCTGCTATTTGTAGGCGGTCTTAGAACATGAAGATATTGGTATTTACGGTTAATGAGGTCATATATGCATTAACTGGAGCATTTTGAAATGCATGTAAATGTACAATGTACACGCATGCTACATAATATACAAACAAGAAATTATTAGCACATATTGTTACAATTCACTTTAATCACCTAATCTCTTAGTACTCAAATGGAAATTATAATTGGTTTGAAATGTATCTTTATTTTTAATAGCACCTCAAGGAAAATGTGTACAGTATGTACCTGTAAGATAGTCACTCCATGTATTTAAACTGATTTCCACCTGTTAGGCATGATAGAAAAACAGAGTAACTTATGTGTGGACTCTACCCTTGTGTACCTTATAATCAAGACACATTCAATGGTCCACTTCAGACTCTTTCATCCAAAGCTCATTTGAGACACACTATTTCTGCCTATTTATTTTATATACCAATGTAGCCAAATAAACCATGCCAAATGGGAAGAACAGGGCAAGCTTCATTCAAGGTCCCATGATTAAAAGGGCTGCATGTTCCATGCTGCTCTGAGGCCAATATCTTAAAGTTTGTAACAGTATTTGAACAAGGAGATCTCACATTTTCATTCTACATTGGACCCTGAAAATTATGTAGCAAGTTTGGGGTCTGTACATAAAATAACGTGTTGCTTATAAAATGGGTCAAAGTTACATTTGTGTGTAAACACGCAGAACCAAATATTGCGTGGGAATAAGCCNTAGTTACTTGCTGCTTTGACAAAAACAGCCTGACCAAAGCAACTTAAGGGAGAAACTGTTTATTTTGGCTCATGGATTGAAGGTATAACCATCATAGCAGAAAAATTATTACAGCATGAGCTTGANGCATTTTGTCACATTGTATTTACAGTCAGGAAGCAGAGTGACCAATGCTTATGCCCTGTTAGAGAGAACTCCTTTATTTAGTCCAAAACCTCAGCTCAGGGAAGAGGCCATCTACTTACAGCAGATTACTCCACCTTGATTGACTTTAATCAAGTTAATCCCTCACAGTTACACCTAGAGGCGTGTCTCCTTGGTTATTCTAGACCCTGCCAAGATGACAAACACTTAAGACTTACAAGTATATCCCAAATATTGTATGGGATGTACTTACACTAAAAATTAATGATTGTTTATCTAAAATTCAACTGTAACTGGTTGTACTGTGTCTTTGTTGCTGTTCTATTACTGTGAGGAAACACCATGACTAAGGCAACTCTTATAACAGAAAGAATTTAATTGGGAGCCTGCTTACAGTTTTAGAGGTTATTCCATGATCATCATGACAGGAAGCAGACAGGCGTAGTGCTGGAGCGGTAGCTGAGAACATTACATCCTGATCTGCAGGCAGAAAGAGAAAAGGGGAGGGAGGGATGGAGGGAGGGAGGGAGAGAGAGAGAGAGAGAGAGAGAGAGAGAGAGAGAGAGAGAGAGAGAGAGAGAGAAGCTGAGCCTAGTATGGGTTTTTAAAATCTCAAGCCCACCCCCTGTGACACACCTCCCCCAACAAGATCACAACTCCTAATCCTTCCTAAACAGTTCACCAACTGGGAACCAAGCATACAAATATATGAGCCTATGCAGGCCTTTCTCATTTAAACCACCATGTACTGTATTTGTTAAATCTTCATGGAGCAAAGAGAGACAAATGATCCAGCCTCACAGTAATCNGCACTCACTCACTTCCCTAAGAGATTTATACAAAAAATATTAGCTCACACATCCAGCTAATTGTTCACAGATTAACTTTGAGGCTTCCTATGAATGTTCAGATTCAANTAGAGAATCTTAAAACTTGGATATCACTGAAGTGTTGCAAACCAGGTGAGNGGTGGAAAGTTTGCCAAAATCCTCGCTACTGAATTGGTAACTTAGCCACTGTGGTCTAATTCCTATGTTTGTTTTAATTATCTAGGTTGGGTTTTCTTTAGACAATGGACTCATTTGAATATGACCAGATGCTGGTCACTAATAAACATGAACTCATAGGCTGCTGACACAAATCTTAATCTTAGGTATTCTGACTTTCATCCCTACCATGTTCCTAAATCTGTTCTCTCTAAACCCCAGATTTCTTTTCATTTCCTGATTCGCAGCATTTCCTCGGTCATGATGGTCTCTTCCTTCAGCTTCTTCAANGCATGTTCAGCTTGGCTCTCCTTCTGGCTCCTCTCCCAATGTCTATCTCCATGTCCCCTCACTATTTATTTTTGAAAGGAGGCAATCCACAGGGTCTACCTTGGACTGTCTGTTCATTTGTGTCCTCCTCTTCCTTCTTCTCCACCTNTTCTTGCTCTTTCTCCTCCTCCTCTCCTTGTCTTGTCCCTTTGCCACTCATGCCTAGAGCTCAACCAACAGCATTAGTGTGATAGAGCCGACGTGGCCTCGCTCCCCATAGCAGACTGTTATCATTTCTGCCAGTTTCACGTTCAGTNGCCTCATGAGAGGAACAGAAATTCAGAGGACATTGTGAGTCTGGACTGCCTTTCNCTGGCCCCACTATCTATCTACTCAACCCTTAGTAGGACCACTGCCTATGTGCAGAATGGAAGGATTTTCNCAGCATGGCTCCCTCCTAGCTTGTAGTCTGATTCTTCTGTGCATGCAGTTTCCTTTCTCATCAACCTCGACCACCGTGTGCTACCCCAATGACTCAGCCATCCTACCACTCGGCCTTCCATTACACTGGGTATCGCTCTCCTCTACAATGTCATCTTCCGTCCAGCCAGCCTTGCCTGCTCTCCTTCCATCTCNATTTTGAGGGGCTCTTGTCTGGCATTTTTACAAGTTCCAATTTGCATCAAGGTTACCAGTGAAGTTCTCTTTTCTCTTTCCCAAAAGTCAAAACTACTTCAAATCANAACCTAAGCATTTTTTTGTTGTGGTTATTTTGCAGGGTCAAGGCCTCAGGTATGCTGCTCTAAGAGCCAACCACTGGCAGTAACCCTAACCCCGTTGAAAGAGTATGTCTGTCTCATACTTTAATTTAATATTGCAAGTATCAAATACAAAGTTCTAAACAACTGAATTTATTCAAATGTAAAATCTCATACTTCATAATGTACATAGGATAACATGCATTTACTTAGAAAAACTGAATCTCTTTGGTCATATAATTCTTTCAGAGAAATGCCAAAATATTCCCTCAAAGAGCAATATGTCTTGGTTTTNTTGTGAACTAATGATTGTTTTAGGGATGGGAATGGAAATGGGAGACTCTTTTTTAGCTGGAAATAGAGAAAGCCATTACTTGATCATGGTAGATCACAGCTAACACATCATGCTGAAATTTCTTCAACAAATACTAAATTCCTCTTCATTGGAAGAGATGATTTTATGTGATAAACCACATTAAAAACAACAACAACAACTTGGAATTACCAGAAAATCGAACCTCTTTCTCAAGTTTTATGTGCTAATGGGATTGAAAAGCGAGTGATTCATGTAGAGTAATCCCTATTAAAGTTTAAAATGCATTAAAATTAAATAAAGGGCATCCTTCAAGAGCACATATAATTTACATTTGGATAATAAGTGAATAGATATTTCCTTTGCAGAATTTTCCCTTGGAGTGCTATGGGCAATGTCAAGTATTGATGCCTTCATTTTTTATAGCAAGCTCAATCAAAGAAGGAAAATTTTAAAATCCATTTGCCTTGTCTCTTTCAAAAAAAAGTCTCAATTATACACCTTTGTATCCATTTTCTGATAGTTTCTCCCATATCATTTTATGGATAGCCCTGTGTGTGTGTGTGTGTGTATGCCTGAGCTAGGATAGTATGCTAACTTTTTTGCTTGTTACACTGTCACACACACTCAAAAGAGGATTTTATTAAGGTATAGAAAAGTCAATAAATTAATGGGAGCCAACTTCATTCCACGGAAGCGGAAGCGGCACGTGACAGTAGACGTAGGAAAGAAGCTGTCAGTCCGAGCTTTAGCAATGCCCTTGAACTAGACTTAAACTAAAGCCCTGATTCGGGTGTCAGAAGGCAGGAGACACAGCCTTCTGGGGAACTTACTCTGCATTCTCTCAGCAAAGTGGTGATTTTAGCTCTGGGGAAAACCTGAGTCTTGACAATTCTCCAGAAGAGGGAGAGATTGGAGCGGTCATGCTTCTTACTCAGATGAGCCTACAACCCAGAATCACTGGAGGGTCCTAAACTTTCAGAACGGAAAGCATACCATCCTGATCTGGCATTGTTCCCTCACTATCAGTGAGACAGATCTTCTGGAGTCTCAGCTGTGTGAGACCTGCTCCCTTTTCCCCTGGCCTAGAAGCATTTCCAGACATCCACCCTGGCAAGAAGAGGATGCTAGCCCAAAGCCACCCAGTTCGGAACCTCTGTGCAACCAATAGAAAGGCGCTTCTCTGGGCAGACAGCCTCCTCTCAGAGGCATGGTCCAGTGAGTGAGTCTATCATAAAATGAGTTTTAGGCCACCCAAGTCCCTTGTCTACTAACTGTCCTTATGTCGGGTACAGACTATTCCCACAGTAGCTCTGATTTATTCTGTGCATTATTCTCCCTTCAAGTATTGGGGACAAAGCAGTAACCGTTGGATGTGTCAAGCTGGGTACGTGCAGTGTTCAGCAGTGTGTGGGTAGCATTAAGTGAGATCTTTTGATAATAAGTCCCCTGACTACAGCTCCGGCTCCCCAGTCTGCCATATCCTGTCTACTTCAGACACGTCATTACCGGAGTTATAAGCAGATGCATCCAAGATAAAGCCTGACTTGGAGATGACTCTCAGAGTGGTATATTTGTAAGACGAGTCAGAAAATTTCTCCACTGGATCAAATTATTTTAAGCCTGTCTGGGGTGACTTCATGTTACAATCCCTGCTTCTTGCCNTCATCGGGTCCTTGAACAACCTCAGGAAAGGAGGCTCACCGCACTCTAATATAATTCCAGGGAATTTCTCATGACAAGAAATGGAAAACAAACAGGCGTATACTTATTTATAGAAACTATATGTGCATTTTATATTTAGCTACATGCCACAGTTGCATTTTTTTCCAGGTTATCTGCCAAGCAAACCATCACTTATTTCTGTGGGGAAGTATCCCTCTGCAGGGGCAGGCTTGCAGCCAGCCACAAGACCCAGTCTTATCTTATCCTCCAGAAAGAGGGGACCTTCTTATGGGTGAGGAAGGAAGCTAGAATAAGTGATGGTTCGCTGGAAAGGGTTAAAGAAGAGGGAGAGAGCCGGATGATGGTGGCGCACACCTTTAATCCCAGCACTCGGGAGGCAGAGGCAGGCGGATCTCTGTGAGTTTGAGGCCAGCCTGGGCTACCGAGTGATTTCCAGGAAAAAAAAAAACAAAAGAAGAAGAAGAGGGAGAGAAATGGGGATGGATTCCTAAGAGCCCTGTCATCTCCATACTTTATGCCAGCTTAGGAGAGAGTAAGTTGTCAATGCATGTTTGCTGAATGACTATTTGGGGCTGGGGGACTCTGGTGCTCAACGATTTTGAAAATACAACATCAACCAAGGGTCCAGTTATCCAAGATAAAACATCCCGGGTTTCTCTGTCAGATGATTAGCCATGCTGAGTGGGCTGAACTGTTCTCAGTTTTAGACATAATGAAAATGTCTATGAGTTGGGAATGTGTTCAGTCGGAAAGTAAGTGCTCAATCCCCAACACTGCAAAAGCAGAAAAGAGGAAAGGAAGTAAATGCCTATGTCCACATGTACATCACAACATAAACATATCCTGACGGGTTTTTTTAAAAATTGCTTTTTAATTTACAAAGAATGTTGCTATTAGTAAGGCCATGTTGGTGCCAATGGATTAAGGCATATCATCACAGTTTATAAACTTCCAACATGTAGTGACACTTGCCTCTCAGGATGAGTCTCAGCAAACTGAAGTGCCGGTTTCTGGTTTACGATTCAATCCATTTCTCTGACTCACAGAGGGTGGAGTAAAAACAACCAAATCCTCTGGCCCCTCAGTCTGAGTTTTCATGTCACTGGGTGATTATGCATTTACCGACTGACCACAGGAGGTGCTAAGGAGAACCATGGTTTATAATTACCACCCCACAATGGGCTTTTATGTGTTCTAGAATGAGCCTCACATAAACATATTAGATCAGAATAAAATAAAATATAAGAGTGTCATTGAATCAAGAAAGTTTGGACGGGTAGGGAAGGAGAAAACACAGCAGTGCCAGCTAGAACACTNCCCAAAAGGAAACTCCACGAGCCAGCACCTCTGCAACCCAGGTACATGACATAGCAGCAGCAATTACTGCCTGTCATAAACGGATGCAAAACTTTGGCCAGACACAGTACAACAAAGCTTCCATTGTGCATGCAAGTGTACAGGGATATAAATATAGAAAATGAAATGCTATCACTGTTGAAAGAAGATATGGCCCCTTTGTGCTAACTTTCTGAACTCTGAACCGCAATTGGGTTTAGACTTAAATCTTCCTTCCTCTTCCACAGCCTTGACTTTTATGGAGCTGATGATCTCTAACACAGGAGCTCCTCTCTCACCCCATCCCTGTCCTCCACAGAGGATGTAATCCAAGATCCCAATGGGCACAAGAAAAAAGTACCAAATTTGCTTTGAACTATGTCTTTTCCTATATAGAAGCATGCCTAGGATAAAGTTGAGTTCATAAATCAGGTACAGCAAGGAGATATTGAAAACAATGGTAAAGTAGAAAATTATAGCAATCTACTTCAATAAAATCATCATCATAATCATCATCATCATCATCATCACTATTCTTACACTGTAGGTCTATTGTTGAGAGGCAAGGGCCATTCAAGCACAAGCAACATCATAACAGTCAGTGATCTCAATGCAGAGGACTTCAAGTTTGAGGCAGTGGGGTAGCATGTCGTGAGTGTTGAACTCACTACTAGTAAAGATGTTCAAAACAAAACATATTTTTTTTTATTTCTAGAATTTTCCATGTAGTGTTTTACCTGAAATCTCAGAAAGCAAAATTGTGACTAAGGATGTACCTGTGGACAAAACATCTTTATACAGTTACTGCAATATAAGAATTAATTCTGTACCAAGAAAACCTGAGGGGATTCAGACAAGGCTAGAGATGTGCGACAACTGAGAATCTATAACCAGGTTCAAGAATATAATCAANCTGTAGAGTTTTTCTGTGTGTTTTTTACTTCAATCTATGTTCCTTTCTAGTTATATCCATTTAAAATTAAGAGCAGTTTAATTATGGAAAGATTTTTAGCTGATTGTTGATGTAGCGGTTGGACAGACTCAAAATCCAAATAAACCAGTTCTTAAATGTTTTTGACAGTGAACAGGAGCTGTAACAGTTGAAAATTAAGGCCAAAAAAAAAAAAAGTGTATTTGTCCTTGAAAAGTGTTTTGAGACTTACATTTAACTGTAGATATGTTTAAATTCTGATAGTTTTAGCTGTTTCAAACAAAATAGCAAACTCCAGCTCCAAAGATGGGAGGACCTGATCTAATATCTGGTCGTTTTGGACCCTCCCTCAATGGAAGGAGAAGATGACTGCCTGCCAACTCTGCGCATGCCTGAACCTAAACAGCCCCAAATGGAGAGGTGATACAACTTTCCTCTGTCCTTACAGGTACAGGTAAATGATTACACATGCATACCGTGACAGCATCCTCTTCAGCAGCAAAGGTCTTCTCACCTGCTCATTGGCAGCCGGAAATGCAGTTTCCTCCTATATCGGTTCTTCCAGGGGGAACTCTTACAGGACTTCATTTTGAAAAGCAATAACACGTGAAAGTGACAAGTCCGCTGCATGTACACTTCATTTTGATTTTTCCTTAGTGCTAAAAGAAACCTCTCCACAAATTTAGAACCCACAAATTTAGTGTTGCAAAGATGTTCTGTACAAATCTTACTCTNTATCTATTGGCCCAAAGAAAGGATTTCTGAAACTCTTTTGCTAGCTCTACAAGGTCTTAATATACGAATGTGAAATTAAGTCTCTCAGATCAAGTAAGTTTGGACACATTTCCCTCTGGGTAAGCCTCTTGCAATTTTGTGATAAACATTGTTATTTCTAAGTGTTTATTGAAATGCAACTTCTGAGTGAAAGCTACTGTTCTCCAAACTTCTGTAATAATAAAATCTCTAAGAGAAAACATTTATTTGCACCTGGAGAACTAACATCAACAAAACTTTTCTTTTCAGAATATACTGGTATTTAAAGAACTTAAGAGGTAAGCACTGAAACAGTGAATCCCTGACCAAGCAACAGCATAGTTTTTAATGAAAATTGGTTATATAATTATCACCACATATTTCTTTTCTATTGAGTGCTCATTCACCTTATTCTTAGAAAAATTCTATGATAGTAATTAGTTCTCTCTTAAAAATTATTTGCATTTAACATCTTGAACACAAAGATANTTTAAAACTTAAGACATTCCAATGCTGATTGTAAATCCATAAAGTTGTGATTGTGTGTGTCCATGGGCACACCTGTGTGTGCAGGCAGAGGTTGGACAACCTTCATCTGTCACTGTCCACTTTCACACTGACACAAGGTCATTCACCTGAACCCAGAGCACCTCAGTTCCACTACTCTTACTAGGCAGCTTGCTCCAGGGATCTCCTGCCTCTGCTCCTGAGTCTGGCATTATAGGCAGTCCTCCATGCCCNCTNGGCATTTATGTCAGTGCTGGGGATGTGAACTCTGGTCCTTAACGCTTCTGAGGCAAACACTTCACCTGCTGAGACCTTCCATTGATTTTCATTCTGTGACATCCTTCAACAGTTGAGGTTCTTAAAAGTTGTTTTGCATCTAGTTTCTGATGATTGAAATCTTATCATCATCACAATTTGAGATGTTCTATTCACATATTTTCCTCAAGACTGGACTTTTGGAATTTGAACTTCGCTCAGGAGCTTCACTATAGCAAATGCTGGCTCCATGTTGACTCTCATCACTATGACAGATGCTTCTGTTTCCCCAGGATGAGTCCTCCTACCCTGAGAGCATCATCCCTGCTCTATCACATGATCAGGAAAACCTTCTGACCACCATTAATTCTTCAGAGCTGATGCAACTCCCTGCCCTGTGTGGATCTCGTCTGGATTATTTTAGTCCTCAGAGTCCCATTCCTGGCTTAGCCTTCCCTCTCAACATAGCCCGTAGAAGCACTCAGTTCAGATCACGTGACTCATCTCCTTTGTCTCCTGGACAGAACTGACCTATCTGGCTTCTTACCTCTACAGTGTGAGGAGAAGAAATTTTCCTTTAACTAGCCATGTAGAATCACAAATCTATTAGTAAATTAATATAGGGGTTCAGGGGATATCTTTAAAACATGATAGAAAAAGCTAGAATTAAAACCACAAGGAACTAGAGCTAACGGGGAAAATGCCTGCCTTCCTGAGAATCATCAATACATAGTTTATCTTTCATTAGCAACAACCTGTGATTTGGAAGCTGCCCACCATGACACCTTTTGCCTGAAGATTTTGGTAAAAAATATGCAGCAGATAAGAACTCGACTCCATCTCCTCTTTCTCTTTCTTTCTAATTTTTTTTTCATCTTAATACCCTCATTGAGGCTGCTCCCTGACCATCAGGTTCTTAATGAGTCTCTGAGGTCAGAACTATTGAAAGGACAGTGTTGAGTATCATTATTGTCTGGGTTTCTCACTCACGTTCTTTGAGTGTTTATCTTGGAAAACCACCATGGGTTCCTATCAATGAAAATCTCTAAGACGGTAAGGATCAGTTGCCAGAGTCAATTATTCAAAGATGCCAGGCTCTTTGCTACATGATGTCCCATTGACCTTCTCCATCCCGAGGGTTTATATTCATGGAGACCATCTATAAATAGAAACTATTTGGGGGGAAATATCTAAATATCTATAAATATTTATATAGCAATGTTTCTTT
>LZPO01027776.1:0-16662 GCA_001675575.1 Neotoma lepida | reverse complement strand
TGTGTGTTTGGGGCAGGTATGTGCCCATATATATGCCTGTTCATGTGGAGGCCAGGGTTTGATACCAGACATCTTCTTTAAGTACTGTCCACTTTTTTATTTACTAATTTATTTTGGAAACAAATTCTGTCATTGAACTTGGTGCTCACAAATTTAGTGAGACTAGCTGGCCAGAAAGCCACTCTGCCTTCCCAGCACTGGGACTAAAAGCGTATGCTGCCACTCCCAACTGTTATGTGGATGCTAGGGATCTGACCTTGAGTCTTTATGTCTGTGCAGCAGGCACTTTTCCAACTTAGCCATGTCCCCTGACCCCAGGACACTTTCCCTTTTTTGATGAGATTTTTGCGGTGTCTTTCACAAAGTCATTATTTCTAAGAACGAGTGCTCTTGAATTATGAGGCCCAGTACATGATGCTGGGTGCCTGGCATAGTGTCCAAAAGCAGGGCTCCTTCTGAATGAGGTTCATTTTACGTGATCTTTGACATTTGTTTTAGAAAGAATGGCAGGGAAGTCATTTTCTATTACACTTGTAAATGCAGTCTGGGAACACTGAACAATGGGGCACCCAAAAAATAAACAAAGTTTCGAAAACACATCTGAGCATCTCCTTCAGATCAAAGCACCAAGTGATGTTTTTGCTGACTACGTCTTTTACATATCAGAGTGTTCATGCCTTACTGATTCCTCTGGGCCTGTCCAAAGTACTATGTTATGTTATGTGACAGCTTCCCTTCTCCTCAAAATGAACTAGCAACATGAGAGGGAACTTTAAAAAGATAGTTACTTCTCCATTTCATCAACCCATTGACAGAATCCCTTTTACTGCCTGGCCATCACAGCCTTCACAGTTGAGTACATTAGTTTGTTAATTAGCCCTTTAATTAGCTTTGTCTACTTATGTAATTGCTCCCTCGTGATGGTAGTCATGGTGACAGCTGTTCTTTGACCACTGTTTCTACAGACAATAAAAACTGCTACATAGGTAGTATAGAAGTCTCCTATTTCTATGTCGTAGTTTCATCTAATAATAGACATGCTTACTCATAGCACCATAGGACTGGCTGATTTGAAAATAATTTTTCTAAAACTTGAAGTTGCTGAGTTGGAGCGACTGACTCGATTTGAATAAGTCCCTCTATGGCTTTCTGAGGAGAGCTCACTGGGGCCCATTGTTTGCCATATTATTGACTTAACATTCATTAAGAGACTCATAAAAACTCACTTCCTGCACGTTCAGGGCATAGTGTTTAAGCTGTAAATATGGCAATATGGGTGTAAATATTGGCTTAAAACTCTTCTTTGAGTCATTTATTTCCTTTATCTTATTGACTCTCCATTGCCATTCTCCTCTGTTTGGCCTGGCCCTTTCCCAGTCTCCAAATGTGCTTTCTGAATTCCCAGTGGCCTTTTCACTGGGATTCTTCCCGGAAGAGTCAGGGGGCACCAAGCTCGGGTCATTTTTGTTCTCACTCTGTTCCAGACATTCTGTAGTGGCTGACCATGAGGACGGCACTCCACTGGGCTGACCTTTGACTCTTGGCAGAGGCTAGCCTTTTCACTGAGGGAATTCACTCCGCTTCATGGGTCTCTAATGTTTGTAGAGATCTCTTGGAAACAAACATTCAGAGAGTCTTTGTAGACAAGTCCAGGAATGATTAAGGCAGAAGATCCCTACCTCTTAAAAAAAAAAAAGGCAGGTTACATTCAAGGACTCCCTAATTGATGCACTTGTGAAGATAACTGTTTTCCCCAGCACTTTTCCTTTTTCTCTTAAACTGAGGGGGAAAAAAAATACAAAGGGAAAGTCAACTGAATCAGGACCGAAATTCATTTTTACAGCTGAATAAGCTTTGTCTCTGATTGTTTTAAAAATGAAATAAATGGAAAAATATTTGTTGGAGAATAATAAACACACCCAGGTATTTGATGCTATTGTAAGGCTAGGCCGAGAGGGAAGAGGCTCCATAAGACCACCTGTGTTTCTTGGTTCGAGCCCAGCAAAGCTTCAGAATTTGTATAGTTGGGTTCAGTCCAGCAACCTGGCTACATTCTTGGATCTCTTACTCAACATGAGGCACCAAGATCACTGGAAACTTGAACAAAAACATCAACAATTGGAAGAGCCAGTGAGCCTATGGTTTGACCCCCGGCTGCACACCCTTACATCAATCTATTTCTAATCTTCTGGCAAATGAGTTCAAGGCAGGGGGCGGGGGGAACCTAAGGGTCCAGCTGCTCGGTCCCCCTGAGGAGATGAAGAATCCAGGGTCACCCCAAAGCACATATTTAAATGCCTGCTTTTTAATCTCTTTCCATTTGGCCATATGGATGCCTCTACTGTAATTTGAAAAGCATCAAAGAGAACAGCAACATAACCCTTGTAGCATTCCATTATGGAACCTAATAAAAGAAGCACAACTGGAAGTTACTTCAGAAGCAAATGAAGCAATTGCTTCTCAAAAGCAAGCTCTTCGATGAGGCTTGTGCTTCAGCCCAACTATCCAAAGTATATCCTGCAAAACAGTAGCTGAGGAAGGAAGGAGACATATTCTCGGCTTCTCCTTTGGTGCACAACAAGATAATTTGTATATTTCTGAAGTAGTTGTTTAAGATGGTTTTTACCCGAGTCTCCACAAATTTAGCTACCAGTATCTAAAGAAGATGATAAAACAGGTCAACTTTAATAGGGCGGAGAGTATGCTATGTACATAGTTGATGTGATAGCTCAGGTAAATGCCTGCTTCTTAGAGCCTCATCTGCCAGAGTTCATGTGTGTTATGTGTGTCATGACATCTTGGTTATGTGATTCCCTCAGGGTTCTTAGGTGAAACAAAATGATAAATAATATTCTGGCTCTCCACAGTGCATCATTTCATGAACACGTGGAATTAAAGGTACCACTCAAGAAATTTCATGCTTTTCTATGTTTTAGAAGCACAGTACCAAACAAAATGGAGTTTTATGGCAGGATTGCTCATACTTTTTAATATACTTATTATAACTATAAAAGTGAAGTTATATGAAGCAATATCTAAGTTTTCTTGGCCATAGGACTCCTATTTTAAAATATCATCAGTACAGCATAATCTACAGTGCTTCCATTTTTTGACCTGAAGAGACTAATTGCAAATTGGCATGTATACAAAGGTCATTGTCACAGCAATTATCAATCATCTCTGAATGTTGTACTTCACAGGTGGNCATGTAGAAACACAGAACAGAGCAGGCAAGTAAGGCATGTTTTCCTGTTCATATGTATTCTCCAAATTTGAGGGGAGGGGTAACTTTATGTGTATGGCCTTGGTTGGACAGATAAGCCTAAAGATTATATATTGGTATTACTGGCTCCCGGCATTATCCATAGTTCTCTGATAGTCTTCTGCCTTTCCTATGAGATATCATGCCACCTAAATAATCAGCAATGTGCGTATTTCTCTTCAGTATTTTATCTGCCACATATCTATTATTTATTTTTCAGAAAATAAAATAAATGCCACTTTAAATTTTTGTTTTAGATTTATTCATTTTATTATTTTATATATATGAATGGCTTGCCAGCATATATGTATGTGCCCCACATGAGGGTCTGGTGCCCATGTAGGTCAGAAGATGATGTTGTGTCCCTGGGACTGGAATTATGGAGCATGGTAAGCCACTGTGTGTGTGCTGGGAATTAAACCCAGGTCCAGCAATTGTTCTTAAGCACTGAACTAACTCTCCAGCCCCAAACACATTGTAAAAAAAAATATTTAAAATCAGTAGATCCAGTTAGAGCCCTATTCTCTAACTAGAGTACTTTGCAAAACCCTGTATATTTGTGTGGTTGGCCCATTCCATGTTTCTTTCTCTTTTGTGATTATAACTTAGGCACCATTACATACAAAAGCAACAATAATAGTAAAAAACTTGTTGCCAATGATAACTTGCTAGTACATCTTCTTTTCCCAAATAGAAAAAGGATAAAAAAGGCCCGGGGCAACTGTATGTAGATAGCAAAGGGTATAAAGCTAATTACATTCAAAATAGATTCACATTTTAATTATAAATAAAAATACACCCTAACTATCTTTTTTGTCAGCAGTTCTCCAGCTATTGGANTGTGGAAATCCAGGTGAAGTTGGGCTGTAATTTATTTAAGGCAAGGCTGTGAGAATGCTCTTCTCAATTCTGCTGCAAAGAACATTATTGACCTGTCACTTCAACTGCTACTGACTGCACCCCTCCCTAGATGAGGATGCCCCTACTTCACATCCATGGGTGCCCCTGAGAGCCACGGGACTTCCTTGGTAAGTGACTTTGGCTTGGACTCTATTGATCTTTCCAACGTTTTGTTAAAACTGCCCGCTCTGATTCTGCACTTAGACTTCCTCCCTTCCCTCTCCTTCACCAAGGTGAGACCCACATTGTGGTCTAATGCCCCCCTCCTCCCACCTAGCCTCTTTGGCATTTATCCCAGGTCATCTCTTATATGACTAATCTTGTGTTGGTTATTGCTTTGTAGAGGACCCAAGCTACTATTACCCAAATCCATGTTATTGGAAACTTCGACCATTTTACTTTGTAAATTTAGTTTTTAAGCAATTTCATTGCAATAAAATTTCCTGTAAGAGCTGATATGTGGGATCCAAGTTCAGGCACTGAATAAACCAGGTGAGGTAGTGCAGATCTGATTCCAGAACTGTGGAGGTAGAGGCAGGAGGATCAGAAGTCCATGGCCATCCTTGCTACACAGGGATTCAGGGTCAGCCTGGGATATATATGACTCTCATCTGAAAACAAAGAAACAAAGAAAGAAAGGAATAAACACACATAGATATTTTAGAGTATTTTTATATAAATTGGAAACTGCATTCTAAAAGTTATCCCATTTTTAAGCACTTTCCTCTATTGAGTTGCTTATATATTTTCTTAGTGGTATTTTTTATCTCTCTGTGTAATTGTGTGTGTGTGTATGTGTGTGTGTGTGTGTGTGTGTGTGTTTATGTGATCATGTGGATATGTATGTATGTTTGACCATGTGCACTGTGTGTAGACACCAGAGGTAGACATTGGTGTCTTCCTCTATCACCTTTGACCTTATTTTTTGAGACAGAGTTTCTCACTGAATCTGGGACTCATTGATTCTTCTAGGCTGGCTCCAGTGAGCTCCAGGAATCCATTTGTCTCCACATCTCCAGTCTAGGATTACAGACACACTGCCCTGCCATGCCCAGCTTGTTACTTAAGTGCTTAAGCTTCACACTCCAGCCCTTATGCTTACAAGGAAGGAACGTTACTGAGTGATCCATCTCCCCAGACCCACGTTAAGTGAATTTTTAAGTGTTTTCATCTAGCGAGGTCCATGAACAAAATGAAATAATTTTAAATATCACTAATTATTAATATAAATAATCATAAACCCTCAAAAAGTAAACTCCACCTCCTGTCATAACATTTAAACCTCTCCTACATTCACAGACAGACAGTATTCAGAAAATACAGTGCACAGATTATTACATTGAAAAAGCAAAACACAAAAATGTATCTTATGGATGAGTTTCTGTGGAGCCAATTATATTGAAGAGCAGCTCACATTGCTGCTAACTCTTGGCCAACAGCTCAGAGAATCTGGCTAGTGATAACAGAGGAATTTTGTGTGGGCTTGAGCATTGCTTTACTTTCCAAAATAATCTCATCCGCGTGCATGCGACATGCTCTGTCTGTTTGTGCTCATTAGGAGACCAGACTCAAGCAAACGTGCTCATTCACTTCACAAGCTGGGGACTCGAGGAATGAGTCACCCATTTCAGCGTGCTCCATCAAGTTTGGAAATGGAGGACCCACACATGTTCTCTTGAGTTGCCTGTTTTAACTTACAGCTTAGGAAAACATAATATTTTACTGGCTTACACTAAATCAGGCACCCAAAACAGTTAGATCCTTGGGGAGTGAGAGGGAAGGAGTGTTTTAAAGCTTGGCTCTATTTGATTTTTATTGATTCTTCAACCTTGGGGTCAAGAAGACAATTTTATCAATTTTTAGTAAAGTTGTCCTGTTAAGAGATATCTTATAGAATTCTCACCTTCCTATACTGATTCTCAAGTAAAAGACAAGGTTACAAGAGTACGCTTGAAGTAAATCACTTGGAATTTGTGCCATTTTCCCATACAAACAATGTTTATTTTCTGTTCATTTTTACAGGCAACTGGTGGTTAACTACTGTATTTTCAAGTCATAATGAAAACCCAACTAAGCCCATGATGGACTAGACAGGAGCTGCGAGGACTTACAAAGAAGGCTTGCCACCCTACACACCCTTAGGGGCTCCCTGGTTAGCACAAAGCAGAAACGAGAACGCCTGAAACCCATTTAGGTCCATTTAAAAGCACCAAAGTATCAACTGACTTTTAAGGGGCACTAATAGAGAGAGCTCCACATTTGCATTACTGACTTGAGCAAAACAAAGGAAATGGAGCCCTGTGCGTGTTGGGAGGATGAAGGAAGGAGGCAGACTTTCAGAAGATTACAGATTAATTTTCCCAGAAAGTGCATGCTATTTTATCTTCCCGTGTATCTCTTTGAAGCAACAATCTATGAGATTAGTGTGTTAATATCTTTATAACAAAGTCTTCTTTTTGACTAAACCTTCTAGTCCATTAACAATAAAGTGGTGGGGTGTGTGTTTGTCTGTGTACGTGCTTCTAGTGGTGTGCCGGTGTGTGAGAGTGTGCGTGTGTGAGTGTATATGTGTGCATGTATGTGTCTGAGTGTGTGTGTGTGTGTGTGTGTTCATTTTAATCATGTAGAAAGCATTAGAGCTAACAAGCTTCTCTTCAGCATTAATAAAAATGTCATTAATGCATGAAATGAAGCCAATCTGTGAAGTAGCAGAAAGAATGCACAAACATTGATCAACTAAAACATTTATATTGAGTTTTGGGGACCAAGTGATTTCAAAGAATGTTTTCTCTACTTAAAAGTATGATGGTGAAACACGTTTGTTTTTACTGATGTTCGCAAAAGTTGGCCCACTTACAACGAATGCAGGCCTCAGCTACCCAGTGGGCCCATGAGTTTGGATTGAATGAGTTCATGTTCTGCACTAAACTATAACACTGATGGTTTGAATGTGCAAAATTAAATATCATATTTATTCCCAAACTGGGTACATTTTTACAAGAAGGGAAAGTTTCTATTGTGGTGGCACAATGCTAGCATCTGAAAAATGGTCCATGTGCTGATCCCCAGAACTTCTGAATATGTCCTATTGTACGGTGGATGGATAATTTTGTTAATCAACTGACCTTAAAGATAAGATCACCCTGGATTATGTGGATGCTTCCAAAGGACTAACAGGGGTCCCTTTTGTGGTAGATATATATATAGATATATAGGGTATGTGTGCATGTGTGTTGGTGAAGATGTATAGGTGTATATGTGCATGGCATACACCAATATGGAATCCTGAAGTTGACACCAAGTGTCTTCCTCAATTGCTCTCCACTGTATATACTGAGGTCTCTCACTATTCCGGCTAGTTTAGCTAGCCAGCATGCTCTGGGGGTTCCACGGGGTCCTTAAATGATGAGCAAGCAGAAGAGATAGATTGAGGTGGAAGGTATTTTGAGACTTACCTGGCAATTGCCGCCATTGAACACGGAAAGGGCCACTGAGCCAAAGAAAGTTTGGGGAGTGGGAAGGCAGTAAAATGTATCCCCCCACCAGTCCTTCAGAATGTAACACAGCCGTGGCTACATGCTGGTTTTAGCCCAGGGAAAGCCATTTCAAGCTTCTACCTTCCCAGTTCTAAGTTCATGTTGTTTTCAGCCACTAAGTTTGGGGTAAGTTTTTGTAATAGAAATAAGAAGACAATTTAATTAGTTCAGTGACTTGAAATGTTCAAAAGTGAACACATATGTATATGTATATATATGTACATTTTATGTTACACATACATGTGCACATGTACTGTATTAATATGTGTCTTTGTGTTTCTACTGAGTGCTGTTGTTTTTTCTAATTATGAAGATAGACTACATTTTAAATTCAGTTAAAGTTTTTATAGACAATTTTTAGGTGATTCTAACATTATGAAGAATTGCTCAGAAAATTTAATGTCTCACAAAGTAACTTATTTCTCTAATTTTGAAAGTATTTATTGCCTGGAATGGTGATGCATGCCTTTAATCCCAGCATTTGGGAGGTAGAGGCAGGTAGATCTCTGTGAGTTTGAGGTCTACATAGTGAGTTCCAGGATAGCTAGAGCTACATAGTGAGACCTACACTGCTACCTGTGTGTGTGTGTCTGTGTGTGTCTGTGTGTCTGTGTGTATATGTCTGTGTGTTTAATTGTGTGTATGAGTGTTGATGCACATGTTCTATGGCAGGTTCACAAATGCTATAACTTAAATGTGGGGGTCAATTTTTGGAATTCATCTTCCCCTTTGTTAAGGCAAGGTCTTTCTTGTTTCTGTCACTGTGCTGTGTAACCCAGGCTGGCTGAACAGTGGGATTCCAGCTGATTCTGCTGTCAAGGTTGGAGAGCTGGGATCACAGATGCTCATCACCACAGCCATCTGCACGCATGGGCTCTGGGTGCTGGACAGGTTTGGGGGCTGGTGCCACATCTTCCTGGCCCATTCCCCTCATTTCTGAGGGGAGTTACATGGCTAAAGAGTTGTCTATGGAGAGCTAATGGTTATTGGTGGCTGTTCTAGAATGACAGCTCTAGAGGTGAGTTGCCTGGGCTCCTCCTGATTCAGCCACTACTGGACGTATAAAGATAGATGCCTACTCTAACACACTTGGCCTATTTGCTCATGTGTTGAGCACTAAGAGCCAAAGTACCTGGCTTATAGGAGAATTATGAGGATTAAACAGGACCACTCATAAAGGAGTGTGCATTACACTTTTATTTGAGTCTAGGCAAATTACTATATATGTTTTTAAAATAATAACTTCATTGCACTATTGGAATATATCTCTATTTTGAATGGATAAAGAGTCTCAGCATGTTGATTAAAAGGCTAATGCCCTTTGGCTTACATCCTGACCTCTTATGAAGTCCGCCACTGTGTCTTATTAAAATTGTGGCTCAGCTTCCAGTATTTTTATTCACTTAAAACCTCCAAAATTCTTAGTAAAAATGTGACTCACTGCATTATGATTAGGCAGGAAGAAGTCTAAGTTTCCCAAAATTATAAAAGATAAAGAAAAGCAGTGTTAAAATCTCAAGTCCCAATGAATCCAAGAAATTTACAAAAGGCACGTGAGTCACTTTCTTAACTGTTACGAGCTTCCTAACCAAACTCTAGAGGTAAGTTTTTTTCAAGTTCTGTATTTCTTCTACTGTAATAGTGATGTCTTAAATCTTGCTGGATAACTCCCATGCCCTGGGAAGCTCACTGAACTGGTAAGTTCACTCACTGAACTAGTAAGTTCACTCACTGAACTGGTAAGTTCACTCACTAAACTAGTAAGTTCACTCACTGAACTGGTCAAGTTGACTCACTGAACTGGTAAGTTCACTCACTGAACTGGTAAGTTCACTCATTGGTTATTCCTACAAATTGTGTCTGGTTTGAGAAAGGCACACATGCACACACAAAATAAAACCAGATAATATAAAATAAAACCAGATAATATAAAACCTCACTTTCCTTTTTTCCAAAGCAGTGCTGAAGGACTTCATTGGAGAGTGTAGTCAAAATGCAGCAGCCTCAACTGGCCCTCAACTTGGACGTTGTGATTAGCTAACACCTGGAAATGGTACTCAACCTTCTGGCATTATAGCATGATGCCATCTACAAAGTCCACTCTTCCGGAAACACACACACACACATACACACACACACACACACACACACACACACACACACACACACACACACAAATGACAGAGTTTTTTTCTCTTAAAGTTTTGAGTGAGCTTACAGTTTTATGTGGAGCCGCATTCATAGCTATTTTGGGCAGTATGTGGACCACAGGGTGCAACTTCTATGGTCTCTCTTCTGTCGCATCTCAAGAAAGAGAACAGAGAAAGGAGAGTCTCCAGAAGTGAAGTAGCTGGAAAACAAGATGAATGAGCACATATAAAGAAGAGATGAAGAACTTTGCTCCTCTTCTCCCCAGTCCTGTAAGGCTAAAATGACCAATGTATTTGCCACAGAATCATTCCACGGGCAGCCATTTTCCCACACTCTCATAAGAACAGTGCTAGGAAGGTCTTGTCATCCTCCTGTCCCATTGTACAAATAAAGGATGAGTCTCAAGGTGGTTAATAAACTTGTTCAAGGCTCCTACCTGTAATTTAGCAGAACCAAGATCCAAACTTTAACCCATCGTATTCCAAATTGCTCTCTCCACCACCACTCCCAAACTGCCTGCTGGCAGGTTAGTTCCAAAACTGCACCTGTGTGATAAGCTCCCAGGAAATGTTTGTCAAGCTGATGAAGAAACATGAGTAGAAAATATAAGGGAAAAGAATTCTCAAGCTAGATGCAACTGTTAGAAGAAAAATATAGTACAAATGTAAAACACATGTACATAGGTGGGGATTTTGTACCTGCTGAGGATGTATAGCTGATGGATAGAGAAAGGAAGGGGAAACCTAATCATACTAGCTGCTAGAAGTTGGCAAAGATTGTTTTAAAGAATAATTTCCCTGAGGAAATAAAGGGAGCCATGAGAGCCATACTACAGTCTCATTGGAACTAATATTAGTGGTCAGAACAGTCCCATTTTCCAGTTCAGTGAAGTCACATGGTAGGATTCATGTGTCTCCTAATTAACTCAAAGCTATAGAAATATACGATTTGCATATTCATTGAAATCCATAAAAGCAACATGTTTGTTTCAGCATCTTAAGTGGTATTAACAATGGACAATGACTCTTATCTCTGGGGATCTTAGCTACTAAGAATGTTGATTACTCATGTAAGTGATAAATGTTTAAATCTTAGAGTTCTACATTAACTAGAAACTATCCATTCATTCTATCCTGTGGCACTGAGTTGCACAGGTTAATTATATATCTTACATTATTTCCTTGTTGCCACTGTTACTTGTCTTTAATTGGGTTTTCTTTTGTTTGAAAGAGGCCCCTTCCACTCTGCTTAATTTCAATGTCCTCTTGAATTAGTTAAGCTAACCACTAAATCTGAGTTAACAATTCTGTGATCTCCCATAGGCCTGAGACCACCTGTGTTCCTGTATTCCTCAAATAGAACCCAGATAAATTTTCACCAATGCTGTGATGTAAAAATGGCTTGGTGCACTGGCTGCTTTTCCAGAGGACCAAGGTTCAGTTCCTAGCACCCATACAGCAGCTGACAACTGTCTGTAACTCCAGTTCCAGCAGCTCTCATGTCCTCGTCTAGCCTCCCTGGGCAGGCATGCACATGATGTACAGACATACAAGCAGACAAAACACCCATACACACAAAATAAGAAAGAAAACAAACAAAAACAACGTGATCGTTCATTTCCCTTTCCAATTGCTTGCCTTGCCTACTGAGTGTCTTCTTCTCTTCTATTGCCTCAACACACTCATTGTTACCTCTCTCATCATCACTGCCACCATCACCACAACTATCAGCAGCACCACCAAGTACTGCTGTGGCTTGTGAGACTGGAGTGTCACCTCCGGTGAAGTCTAGGCCCTTATAAAGCAAATTCTATCCTCACCTCCCCGGAGTTGAACCATCTATAGACTCTGCCTGAATTTCTTTTTTCCCTTTCCCTCCACTGGAGCTCGCCTACCTGCTCTCCCCATTCCGAGGCTTGCCCCCACCTCCTTACATTTGCATTGACTGTTCTTTACTGAGGGCATTATCCCTCCCAAGCCAACAAAATCCAGAGCCAGCGCTGTACTCTCCCAAGAAGCTTTTCACAAATTCTTCTGAAACTGCAGTTCCTTTGTCCTGACCCCTTTAATCTGCATGCCCTTTAAGTGGATTAGCACTGGCTGTTCTTTATTCTAATAGTTTATATATTCATCATAGGAAAAGTTAACACATCTTTGTTGATGGAGTGAATGAATAAGCCAATTTATAGTGATCACAGTTTAGCTTGAAAGTTTCCTGCCTTTGTCTTTCACTGGAAAGGAAACACAGATATCAAGGTGCCTATGAACGGCCTCCCAGAACTTTTCACAGTAAATCTTACAAAATAGACACCACTGTAAGTCTTCTGTTCAAGGTGTTAAGAGTAAGTGAGGGCTCAGTGCTTAGCTCGAAACAGGATATCAACATTCCCACCTCTAAGGCTCGGGGAGCGTCACGAAAGAAGGAACACAAAGATCCTAAGAGCTAGATGACAGGGAGAATTGCTTTGAAATGGAACCTTCTGCAGGTGACATGGCTGCTACAATCATAAACTTAAAGCAGCTGTGGTTGCCTACACAAAACTGAGTCCGTCAACAGTTAGTCATGGATTTGGAGAGGGGCTCATGGGACCCTATCCATCCCTGGGGAAAAGTTGGTTATTAGTGGATGCTAGGGGATGGAGAATAGTCTGAAGAGCCTGCAGGTACCAGAGGATAGTTCCACACTCATGCTTATATGGATGGCCCTGGTTAAACTCAATGTGTCACAAAACAAAACAAGAGGATAATAGCTATGGAAAAAGGACTTATAGAAGGGAGGAGGGCTGATGGAGGTGGGAGAAGGTAACAGAAGGTGGGGGCAGTGAGTGCAGTCAGAATACATTGGCATTTATATACAGGTACAAAACTGTCAAAAATGAAACACCACAAAAAAAGCCATGGACAGTATTCTGAAATAACTTTCGGAAACAAACACTAATAAAAGGGTGGACTATGGGGAATACATTTAGCACCAAGATTAAAGAGCAGGTAAACATTACTAACCTAGGCTGACTGCTCTCAACTCACTTCTGAACTAAGTTAAGAAAGAACAGCATTCCCACCACCCTGGAGCAAAGATTAAAAGGTTCTGGTTGGAGCTGGTGAAGGGCTTCTGTGGGTAAAGTCATCAGCCACAAAAGTTCGGCTACCTGGAACCTGCGTAAGGGTAGAAGGAGAGAACCAACTCCATACAGCTGCCATCTGACTCCCACATGCACTGGGAACATCCAGACAAATATATGATAATAATAACAATAGTAAATTTAAAAGTAAGCCTTGCTAACTGGAAATGTGGAAAGGTCATCTCTTCAGTCCTCACTTGATGACACTCTGAAGTGATTTGAGAGATTAGTACAGGAATGTTTTTCTCCATTGTTCCCTTGTGATCCCTACACTGCCCCAGGATGTAAAGTTCCAGC
Source organism: Neotoma lepida (assembly GCA_001675575.1). Taxonomy (NCBI): domain Eukaryota; kingdom Metazoa; phylum Chordata; class Mammalia; order Rodentia; family Cricetidae; genus Neotoma; species Neotoma lepida. The sequence goes on along the minus strand of LZPO01027776.1, from coordinate 3,395 downwards.
AGGTAATGGAACAGAAATTGTCTGCCCCCCTTGGTATAATTAGTAACCACACAGGTCAGTTCTTAATAGTCCTGTTGCCTTAATCATGTTAGTTTACTTAGGTTATTTTTATTCTCTTATTTAGATACATAAACATTAAAGTAAAACATAATAAATTCTTGCTTGTATAAAGCTATGAAGCCAAAAATGAAAGTATCTTTAAATTTGTAAAAGAAATGAAAACATTAGAATTTAACATCCTGGTAAAGAAACTGAAGGTATTCTGTATGTCACATTTTGCTATCACAATCTATTATTTGGAATTTGGACACTATGTGTCCTCTTTCTAGAGCTTGTTCTTAGTTGTCCCGTATGCAATTAGTGGCCCCTTTGCCCTAAACCCCAATGGCAGGCACATACCTTTCTCTTGTGGTGCTTCTAAAATTTTTATTTTGTTTATTCTTTTGTTTGAGGCAAGGTCCTCTATGTTGTGTAGATTGGCCTCAAACGCCCCTTTCTCCTCCTTCAGCCTGACCAACATTACCATTATAGAAGTGTGCCATCATGCGCTACTTACTGTAACTAATGGTGTTCACGATTTTGGTTATTTATCTGTTCATCTCAACACTTCATCTTCTTCAAAAGAAGTGGGACAGTCAGTTCTCCATTTTCCAAGTAAGTCTTTGTCGTGCCCTCCCTCCGAAAACAGGGCAGACAGCGGCAAACGGTGAACAAACAAATTTGTGACTTGGGAGTATGCGTTTGAATGGGAAAGTTAAGTTGCTACTCAAGGATGACAACTCGAATAGCACAGATTTGAACGCTGGGGCTCACCAGGAGCTTGCTGACAAGTGTCACAGTTCTGAGAGCAGTCCTCTGCAGAGCAAGTGTGCAGAGAACCTAGCACAGATTTGAACGCTGGGGCTCACCAGGAGCTTGCTGACAAGTGTCACAGTTCTGAGAGCAGTCCTCTGCAGAGCAAGTGTGCAGAGAACCGGTCACCATGAGCGTAGCAGCTAACGCTGCCAGATCTCAAAGGCCCAAGGCAGGAATCGTGACTCCAAAGTAGGAGCAGTGGGAGACTGCCAGAGTTGCGCTACCTGTGGAGCGTCTCTAGTGGTGCCTCTGAGTCTGGCAGGTCTCAGTCATATTTTTCTTCCTTCCCCAATAAGATCTGGGAGATAAACGGCTGTCCAGAGCCTGGAGCAGATGTCTGGCTAAGAACCAGTCTTGCATTGGTGGGGGGAGGGGGGAGGAGCTGTGCTGCACCTTTTTATACAGAGCCTGATGGGCCCTGATTGGCTATGTGTGTATGCAAATGAGGCATAAAATGGGGCCCACCAGGAGAGAGCTTTCAAACCGAGGAAGGAAGAGAGAAAGCCCACAAAAACCCGAGTTTGTTCTCAATCAGGGACCCTGGTCTAGTCTACCCCCCTTCCCCAATGTTATAGCGGAAGGAAGGAAGTAGAAAAAGTAGAAGGGGAAAAACATGGTTTTTCCGTCAGTTCTTGGCTCATCTTGCCTCTGGGATAAAAAAGCCTGTTTTGTTTGGAGTTTGAGCTTGTTTGGGGTTACTGGGACTTTTGTTCCCAGATGCTGCAATGAAAGGGAACCTGGGATCTCCACCTGCGACGTCTCATTGTTCCCTGGGCTGTCAAACACAGCCTGTTGTTGGCATGCAAAGCCCAGCGTTTTCATGTCTATTCCATCCATCTGCTGCCATCAGCTTACTTTTTTGGGGAGGAGGCGGGCCGGGGGTGACAGACAGATGCGACTACTAACTCTATCAATAATATGTTTGTTAAATTTGAAAACTTAGAAAGCAGAATGGTTAAAAAGGAAATCTTAATCATCCTTAACTACAGAATCAGCCACTGCCAATATTTTTGAGTGTATCTTGCCATCCCATTATTCTTATTTTTTGCTCATTCTTTCTTCATTCTTAATGTGACATAGGAGAGCCCACCCAGCCCTGCCTCTTTCCATGTTCTCTGTGATTATGGGGTGGGAAGACATGAGTGTTTAATATGGTACAGAGAACTTCATCTATAGAATCAGATAAATCTCAGCTTTAAACAAAGCTATGAAACTTTCTTTGAAGTCTTAGTTTCCTTGTATGGAAGAGGAAAAAAGATCAGTGGCTGAAACCTCCTGTACCCTGTAAGATTATCAGAAACGTTTGAGAACACGAAAGTACATAGGCCTTGTCCAAAACAAAATCATTCAGCAAAAATAAAAGCATATTTTAAATTCTGTCTATACCTTAATTGGAAAGGATCCCATATTTACCAAATTCAGAACTCTAAGGCAGTTTGGGATGTAAGACAAACAATAAGGATAGTATATGTACCAAAGGTATAAAGGCTACGCAGACAATTGTGTTAATATTAAGTAAATCAGAGATCAGAGCAGTAAATATTTGAGCAAACTTTGTGTCTCAGGAGTGGGGTGACTCACAACCTCCCGCAAGTCCAGACAAAGTGGAGTTGAGGAAGAAATCACTGTTTTCCCAGTTACTCAGCAAAGCTTAGGGGAAGAGGTGAAAACAGGTGAACGAAGGGCCTCCGTTGGCCAACAATAGGTGGCGTTTCCAGGAATGAGGCTTAGGGATCAAAAGAGAAAAAGGAATTGATTAACTCATTTAGAAAGAAGGGCAAGAAATTAGGAAGAAAGTAAAAAACACCTGGGTTTCCTTTGGTGACAGGTGCTTGCACAATCTCTCCAAGACCTTCCTGTCACTTACACATTCTCTAAATCATTGAACTTCCAAACAAAATTCTGTTAGCAACTATTTGCTGGGCAATGCATTCTGAGAAGCCCAGCATCCACAACACCCAGGTGGGTAGTTCTGAAAGGATAGTTTTACTTTATAAGAAAACCCTTAGCTCACTCCCCTAAAATAACAAAGGGATTTAACTAGATAGCTATGTGTCTCTTCCATGTCCAAAATTACTGATTCTGAGTGATAAAACTCACTTTGCCAATTTGCACTCTGCAGTTTGGCAAAAGTCACCAAATATGGAACCTTGCCCATTACCACCATTCAAAACATCTGACATCCCCGAGGTCCTGGCTATTATCTATGCATCTTCTTAGGCATTCACTTGTCCCCACAGGCCTGCATGGCTCATCATGAACATCATGCGTGCGCACAAGCACACACACACACACACACACACACACACACACACACACGCATGCACAGAGTGGCACTAGGCACTCAGGGAAATTCGGATACAAGTAAATTATCTTATGAAATTATCACAGGATTAAAACCCTACATTAGGGTCAGTATTCAAAAAGTTGCAACCAGTATTTGCTCTGTTCTATGTGATAAAATGACATCAAAATACTAATATATTGCCCTTTAGGGATTAAATTTTGTTCTATTTCTACTCAATAGCTGATTTCCTTTT
>LZPO01027775.1:24000-34450 GCA_001675575.1 Neotoma lepida | reverse complement strand
AAGGGCTTTGATCTGATAGAAACTTATTTATTACTTCTTAAATTGAAGCAAATGAAAGTTATTTTTAGATAAACAAAATCTAAGAATAGTTGATAATAACCAATGATCAATAGAGGAAATAAGAATATGAAAAATGCACATGCTAAGTGAAACACACTCCTAACACATGAGTGTTTAAACTCCGTGTCATTTATCCAAAGGAATAGAATCATATTCACACAAAAAACCTTAGACTGAATGCTTATGCCTTACATATGAATGTTTACAGTGGTTTTACTCACAATCATCCAAATTTGAAAGAAACCTAAGAAACCTAAGGTATCTCACACCATCTGTAATGGTATATTAATAAAATAGAATATTATTCAGCACTGGAAAGAAATGAGCTTTCAAATTATGGGGGAAAGAAACACAAAGAGAGCTGACATGTATTACCCAGAAGTATTTCTGAAAAAAACTACCCAGTGAATAGTTTTAATTACAAGGCATTCTGAAAAAGTAAAAAATTGTGAAGAAAAACAGATTCATGGTTGTAGAAGTTAATGGAGAAAGGGATAAGAAAGGACCTTATGGTGAATTCTTACTACAATGAATTGCTCTCTATAACACTATAGTAGTGAATAAATTATTACAAAATCACCCAATTTCATCAAAATAAATGCTACAAAAATCTCAAGGAAAAATGAATGCATGAAAATTTATTTAAAGAAATAATAAGAAAATCTTTAAAATTGGTTAAAACAGCTACAAGAATCTGAACAAATTCCAAGTGAAGCAAATATAAGCAGAATAGAATAGATAGACAGCATTCAAATTCAGAAAGAAAAAGAAAGTCTGTGATGGCATTATAATAAATGATGACTCATGTACAAGGCACTAGCATGCAATGTAAGAAATAAAATGATCAAAATTTTAAAGGTAAAATAAAATAGTATCTATGAACTCAACATACATAGATAAATTTCTCAAAGAACAAAATAACAATCATATTGGAAAATATTAGTAACTTGCATATGTAAAGTTAGTACATACTAAATAAGACATATCTATGAACACAGAAAAAAAGACCAATCTAAATAAAATTAAATGTTGTGAAGGCAAAATAAATTAAAAAATAACTCAATATAATAAGAAGTGGTTACTGTCATATTAAGACATTTGAACACACCCTTAAAAGTGAGTGTGACAAGATTGGTGGGATAGATCAATGGCAGAGCAATTGCATAGCATAAGTGAGGCCCCAAATTCAATCCTTAGCAAGGAAAAGGAAAAAAAAGATGACTATCANTTTATAAATATCTTCCTATCCTTCATGGAGATGTAAAGTCTGAAATGTCCTTACAAAATCACTGAATGGCTAATGTAATAACAACTGTGAGGGCCATGTCCTATCGAGGATCCCTATGTGCTTTTGGTGCTGGTGGAGCTAAGAGAATCAGTTCTGAAGTCTGTTATTGTAGCTACTAAAATTGTCTGCCATGCTTCTAGTTATTTGTATATATGTGTATATATGTATAATTTTTTGTTCATCTGCTTGTTGTGTTGTGTTTTGTTTTAACCTAATAGTGGTTGTATGGATAGATTTATGACTACTCATTAAGTTAAATCTTCATAATGTATATATTTCCCTACATTTACATTACACAAAAATAAAAATCTGATTTTTAAAAGGGTATAGAGGATAGATTCAGGCTGCTTGCATTAGAATTTTAGTCTCAGAGGTTTCTACTGGACTTTGATGGAGATACTGCGTATGTCTTTCTCACTTTCCTCCATGTCATAGTTTTTGTTGACTTGACAACATCCTAAACATACCTGGAAAGAGAGAATCTTAACTAAGATATTGCCTCCATCATATTNACTTGTTGACATATCTGTTGGGCACTTTCTTGATTACTGATTGATGTGGAGGGCTATATAAGGAAAGCTGTTGAATTTGAATCTGAAATCAAGCTGGCAAACAGTTTTCTTCCATGGTCTCCGCTTAAATTCCTGCATTCAAGTTACTTCCTTGAGCTCCTTCCCTGACTTCCCTTGGTGACACATATTGCATACAAGAATAGGATGAAATAAACCCTTTCCATCTCAAGTTGGTTTTGGTCAGTGTTTTATCACAGCAACAGAAAGGTAGACTGTTTACTCACTACATCATCATCATCATCATAAAGGGTTTTGCATTTAGAGAGGATCTGAGGCAAGAAAAAACATCTAAATGAGAATCTGGCTACCTAAGGGATTGATAAAAGTTAGCTAGCAGCACAGTCATCACCCACAATAGGCATGTGTGGTGGACAGACTCTCAGATGGCCCCAAAACATCCCCTCCTCTGAGCATTCACACACCTGGATGAACCTTTCTCCTTGAGACTGGGTGAAAATGTCACGCAAAGGCAATGTACCATTTATATAGTTTTGTTTAATAAAATTATGAATTTCACCACAGTTAGCAGAATCTGTTAAGCTCCTTCCTTGCTGGATTTGATAAATCAAGTTATCCCATGAAGAAGGGCAGTCATGTAATAACAAGGAGAAGTCAGGCTCTAGTCAACCTGAGGGTGATAAATAGTTCTCTACAAACTTAAAAGAAGTNAATCCTGGGACTAGCCTGACAAGCTTGGATGAAACTGCTTCCAGAGTCTTCCTTACTATAAGCCTCATTTATAACAGCAGCCATGGCTTTAGGCAAGTTTTTGGCTTCCTGAGTTTCAGACATATAGTCACAATAAGATGATAAGCATCCCATTTAAGTCTCTAGATAGCAATATGTAACCAATGCACCATGGCAAATTCTGGCCCCAAGACTCTCTTGGGAATTAAAGCTTTGTGATAAGTATTTTCTGTGAAATTATTTTTTTCTTAATTATGAATCTGTGGCTATTTTGTGTGATTATATTTGCCTGGTATTTTTTTCACTGAGATAAAATAATTTTCTAAATATGTAATTACAAAGAACCACAAGTGAAAATATGTTGATTAGAGACACTTCCTGCCCATTTACCCTCTAGTGATACAACTATTTAATGAGCTGTTTTCTGATGGTTGTAAGTCAATGACCAAAGAGAAAGCAACTGCTTTACTAGAAACATACATGCACAAATGACTACTGTGATTTTCTCTCCTTTTGTTGAACTAAACACCTGAATGGATAAATAACATTGGGTCTTTCATATTTTAAATTGAAGTTTGTAAATTAAAATATCTAATTAAGCGATAAGTTTCTCTAAGAAAACTGACTGACAATGAGTAGTGGGAAGTAACAGAAATTACAAGAAAATGGAAATGTTGGCAAAAGCACAATAAACAATACTAAAATTTGGCATTTTAATGTAAAAAATAACAAAATAAGTATATCTTTGAGACATATACAGGCTGACAACCTGTAGTCTCTGTTTTGGTATAACAAAACTAAGAAAATTTCTGGATATTTTTGATTCAATAATAAATGTTGGTTCAAAAATAAAAGAAGGGTTTATGAGTTGAGCTTCCCAATCTTGAGTCCCTGTCAAATGAATTCAGGACCATAGCTGTGAAGANGAAGTGGGATCAAAAAGTAAGAAGCATTTAGAAGTTACTACAAATTTTAGTATTTATATCACAAAGCTATACCCCAAAAGGAGGNTAATACATCTATAGTTGGGACCAAGTCATCATGTGATACTGTCTTTGAATCCTTAAGTCATAAGTCCCAAAAAGAACCAAGGCCATTTTAGATACACGTACATGTTCTTGTGAATGAGATAACATAATTATTTGGTTGGCTTTGATTTCATACATCATCCTGTCAGCATTTCCTTTAGGTCATTTCACTTTTTATTCCACTTCAGAAACAATGGAACCAGATAACATTCACGACAGAAATGATAGTACAATAGATCAATGATTAAATGTATTTTTCAGAACCCAAGTCTTTTTGCATTCAGTAAAACTCTATGTAAGATTATGGTGATTTCAAAAGTTACCAAACACAATGAAAATCGTATCTAATGATTACATGTCTACATGTCTATGGAAATCAAGGTATCATATATCAATATTTCACTCAAGTTTAATTAATACACTATATGTAAAAGCCAGAGGATGAGGAAATTTGCTGGAATATTGTGACTCCTAGTAACATCAGAAGCTACACCCATAAAGTCTCACCAACATGACTGCCCAAATATGAGCTGAATAAGCATGACACCAATGAACATGTCAAAATGGACAGGAAAAAGCCTACTGGGCCTCAATCCTACCAAAAGAATTATAGAAAACTGAGGAAAGCTGGGAGGGGGTGACCTTCTCCAGGGAAAGTCATACCAATTGGTGATCCAATGCCAAATGTCAGCCCTGAAAATATACATACAAGTAAAATTCTAAGGAGTGAGCAGGTTATATTTAGAACTGTAGATGTATAAGTATACACACATGCATGCTATAAAAATTAGTNAATGAAGAGGCCATGAAGTTGGAGAGCATTGGGAGAGGTATATGGAAGGTTTTTGAGGGAGAAAAGGGAAGGGGAAATGCTGTAATATAATGTAATCTCAAAAAATAAGATACTGGGCTGGATGTGGTGATGCACATCTTTAATTCCAGCATTCAGGAATCAGAGGCAGGCAGATCTCTGTGAGTTCAAAGCCAACCTGGTCTACAAAGTAAGTTCCAGGACAACCAGAGCTACACAGAGAAACCTTGTCTCAAAAAACCAAAATAATAAATAATAACAATGATGATGATGATGATGATGATACTATGGATATTTTTTATCCAAATTAGAAGCATAGACATGTGTGTGCATGTGTGTGTGTGTGTGTGTGTGTGTGTGTGTGTCATAAGCATGTGAAGGTATATATGGAAGCCAGGTATTAAGTTCTAAACATCAAGCTCTCTATCTTGCCTTGTGGGTAGGTAGGAAGGGTAATAACAAGATCTCTCACTGAGTCTGGAATTCACCAACTAGCTAGTCTGGTTAGCTATCAAGTTCTGAGTATCCACCTGTTTTCACGCCTCTTCTTGCCCAACTAGTACCATGTTTACAGGTGACTTGCTATGGTGCCTGACTTTGTGTGTGTGCTGAAATGACCTCAGGTCCTCCTGCTTGTGAGGCAAGTATTCCACTGAGCCATCTCCCTCTGCAGTCCTTCTAGCCTAAATGGTGTGGAAATTTTTAAAACAAATGACAATTTTAGCCTAAATATAGTTGCAAATTCTTGTATAGTAATAAGTTAAATAACTATTAGTGACAATAGGTTTCTTGTATGCTTTTCCTTCTGTGGTGAATTAAACACAGGGCCTCTCAGTCTAGGCCCATGCTCTACCACTGAGTTACCAACCTGGACCTTTGCATTTTAAAGTGATTCATTAAAGGCTGTATATTCTTTATTATTTAGAAACATTTGTGTCTCAATTCACTTTGCAGATTTCCATGATAAAATTGATACATCTTTTCTGATTTTTACCAGCACATTTTATTTGTTATTGGGATCTTTGTTGCTGTTTTAAGGCTGATGCACATATTTTACCACTGTGGGGGTCTGTCATATTTATGTAAAAGAAGAATAGATGATCTTTGAAGGAAAAAGTAAATAATCATTCAGACCTTTGAGAACAGTTGAATGGGTTATTTTTCAAAGGCCAATCCTTTTTGTGTGTCAGGATCCTTTTGTGTTACACAAAAAGCTTGGCTCCCTAGGCTAAGATAAATGCTCAAAATTTAATGCAAAACTTGCAGAGTAATTCAGGTTTATTAAGCTAATCTTGCAGTACCACTACAGATGGCCTGAGAGCTGCTGGAGGCTGGCAAGGAAGGCCACACACAGAGTGGCGCACAAACTCCTTGGCACTNTGCAGCTGTGCNCTGCACTCTGAGTCCTAATTANGTCCTGGAGGCAACACTTTCTAGTTAGCAGAAGAAAACCTTGGGGTCAAAGAGTGCCAGAGCACAATCTACAATGTCTTGCTTAGAATGAAGAAAGTACAACCGAGCTGTTTGATTGTTGAATGTTATCACTACTTCTGGATGTAATGATTTTTATCCATTAGAATGAAAGGAAGGGTAATTACCACAGTGTATTTGTGCTGTCTTTTGTCTGAAGGAATTGTTTGGCTTGGTGTCATGTGGAATTTAGGAACNCCTATGAAAATGTCATTATTTTATTTTCATGTATGAANGGTATCAACCTATTCCTTAACTAAGTATCTATTGAGAACTTGGAAGTTTACTCTGTGTGAAGAACAAAACAAATATGATTTGCCTTGTTCTTCTTGGGAAAACAACCAANGATGGTGGAAAAGATGGAAAATAGAGAAAGAAAGATAAAAACCCACAAAGTGAGATCTTCAGAANTATTTTAAGGANAGCCTAATAAAAATATCCTATNTGTTTGAAAGGATTCCTCCAAAAATGAAAAAAGCTTCTCCTTCAATATAAGCAGATAATAAAGTGAAAAAATTTCTCTGATGAGAGTTGATAGCTGTACTAATCTCTGGGTATAAACTAAGTATTTAGAATGCAGTTTGACATGGTTAATATTTAGTAAAATAAGGGAAATTTGTTTTCTCCCTGAGCATAAAGCCTACTAAACAAGGGGTACTTGGCCAAGTTTTCAGTATCATACATAAGTTCTTTCCTGAACAGGAAACTTTAAATCCAGTCATAAAGCAGCTGGGTACTCTGTCATATGCATACCAATATTGCATCAATGGGTGTATCTTGCCAGAACAATTGTTTCCATTCTTTTCTGGGTTTGTAACTGGGTAAGATGGCTGCTGAGTTTTCTCNTGTGGCATCCTATGTAGTACCTTCCTGCACTGTGAATGTCAGACAGTAGGAAAGAATCTCCCAAGCCAATACCAGCTGGAGTTTCTTCATGCCCTGTGACACAAATCTAAAGTGTCTTCAGCAACAGTATCTTATTACCCTGGTCTGAGGAATTATTGGCAACTGATGGCTGGGGTAATGAGAGTCATGGGATGGGATGTGCTATGGCTACTGGAAAGTCATTCATGCTCCAATGGATCACCCTTATGTACATAAATACAGTACTAACTGCACTTGATGGTTTACAAAAAGGAAGACAGGAAGTTGAGTGGGAGATGTGGTGGTGGGGGGATCTGGGAGGAGTGGGAGAGGATATGATCAAAATACACTCTATGTATGTATGAGGTTTTCAAAGAATAATTGAAAACGTATTTTGAAAGGTGAAAAAATTGGTGTGTGTTACCTTATTTAAAATTTAAAGGTTGACAGTCAGTACTACTTTGATTGTGAGTATATGAATTTGTTTTTTAATGGTAAAGGATATGAAAATATTGCAGCTAGGTGATAACCACTTCCATTTCAATCAGCTGACAAGCTTAGTCTGTCTCAAAGCCTGTGACCAAAATTATTNTTTTACNCCTTTATATCATGCTGATGTGGTCCAGAGATTTTTCTAGAATCTTCCAGTATCCTCAAACTCACCTCCTAAGCACACAGCACAGATGCACTCTNCTCTCAGATCCCTAGTCTACTTGGGAGTGAGAACCTGTAACAAGATGAGGGTCACAGATCTGTCTTAATACTTCCTCTATTTTCTTATTAATGTTATTTTATAACCTTTTGTTACCAATGGGCAGGGTCTGGATGGGTGTTTCTAGCTGCCTTGAGTTTTATTCAAAACACTGGAACTAGTGTAAACAGATTACTAAAGTGACAACAGAAACTAAGCAAAGTAACCCAATAGATTAGAAAGAAATACATTGTAGCATCAAGGGACTGGAGAGATAGCTCAGTGGTTAAGAACACTTGCTGCTCTCTCCCAGGACCCAATTCAGTTCCTATCTTGTCTTCTTCTGGCCTCCTAGAGGAAAAAAAAAACAGTCACACAAATATATACATAAATAAGAGGTAAAAAAGTATATCTTCACAAAAAGTGTGAATACAGGTCACATGATTGAGGGTAGTCAAGAGTCGCCATTTTTTTTGTAAGACTCAAGAGAATAAGTAGTTTGGTTACTAAGTGGCATACTTTGGATGGTTCTCTACTTTTATTGGCAGATTGCATTACACAGCTGCTGGGAGTCACAGGATTATGCAGTAGGGATTCAGCTGTCATTGATAAAGGTCAACCTAACAGAACCAAGGGTTCTGGTAGAGGACTAAGCCACCATGCAAGGTGTGTTGGAGTTATTGCATTTTGAATGAATTGGTTGTTTCTTGCTATAGACTTCTTGCTGCAGAATCCATAGCTTATTCCCATCTGCTACAAATTTGGGATTTATTTCCCAGAGTTTAAGGGCACAATTTCCNCTATGCATTTGGGGTATATTGATAACATCCCCAAGCTATGTGTGAAAACAGTCACACAGTCAAAAAAACCTGCTTCCACAACTAGGCTTTTGTTCCTTCCTTCAACGTAAATGTAGAGATTTGCCTTCCTGCAATTATCTTTATTGGCAGGCATTTGGTCAGTGTTAGTGTCCAGGCAAAAGTACCTTATTTGAGACATTTNCAGATNCACCATAACATAGAGTTACTACATGTCTGAAAATGTTGATTCATAGCCACTTAGATAGAATACAAGCACACCCTGGTTTTACCTCGCCTACAGATAAGAGTAGCTATGATCTAAACTAAGCTCACACTAAAAGATTCTTAACTCCTTATACTTACTTTNACCTGGGTTTATTAACACAGATTTTAGCTTAGAGATTTATTGCTTACATTTACCCTGAAGAAATAATGAGAAAGGTAATCAGCCATTTGCTCCTTCCAAAGGAAAGTAAACTTTCCCACAGACCTGCTGAAGACCTGCAGCCAGAATGGCTGGAAGGTGCCAGGTTCTATTGTGCAAAGTGAGCTTAAATTCTCTCCTTTGTTCTACAGCCTTGGTGTAATCCTTAGATCTAAAAAAGTTCCCTTTAAGCAACTGATTATGACGAAAGTGCAACAACAGACCAAAAGCTGCATGTATTCCCCTATTGCTTATGCAGGTTGCTTAATAACTGAGGGTGCTTATCCTGCCCCGTGGGAAAACGTGGAAAAATGGCATGCGAGAGCCTTTGGAGGTAGTGCAGGGAGAAAAAGACAGTTTTTATCTTATTTGTAACTTTCACTGATTATATTTATAACTGATTATATTACTTTTAGCTTAATACCTAGACACACGTAGGAATGTAGATAAGCACAGGAATTCCTCTCTTAGAATCCTTTGTTGATTTAATTCCTATTTGACTTCACCAGAAAATTTCCACTATCCACTCCCATTTCTGTGCCATCAATGAAAGCTGATAATTATTGCTCTGTGTGTGAATCTTATCTGCCTTGATGACCCTGAGAAATTCAAGCCTCGCATTACATTGCCAAAAGAATTACTGTTGTAAATGTATATAAACTGGTACCCTTGCTGTGGAAGAAAAANTTTTGGTAGAACAATAAAGGATATGGACAGAAAGAACGTGGTGTGAGCAGATTTATTACCCATCCCTCAGATCCTAGTTCCTCCACTGATTGTAGCATGTCCTTTGGACCCTGAGAGAAAGTCTTTAAGGCCAGTCCTTAAAGGCTTCCGTTATACAGTCATTTCTTTACTGTGCACAGCCCTTCCCATAATGTATCTGATTCTAATTATATGCANGCTCTCTTATGCATAGATATAAGAAGGTAANTAGGAGCATCAACCTAAAAGTTCACTTTGAGAAGAGCTTGCCTTATTGTTCATGCACCCAAACCCAGTCTGGTCCAGATCAGCACATTTTCCATAGTTCCAGAATTAGGTTCCAGAGTGTCTTGAATAGAACNGGGGCATTAACAAAGAGTTGCCAAGAGGAGTAACTTATTGCCATTGTTAACACACATATACTGCAGCTCAATGTAAGTTGATGTCTTAGGTTGCTCACTGTGCGCTTGGGTGCATTTTTTCAGAAAGGGCGGATTGCATACCACCTTCAGGAGAGAGTCTCAGGCACCAAGCACATTTTTAGGAGAAAGACATGCATACAGCCCAAAGTTGACTCCCAAGTTGCGAAGCTATGCCTTATGCTTTGCCAGCCTCACTTTGTGTACAGAGGACAAGAACTTNAGTTTTGATTGCACAAAGACGTGCTATTAAAATGCAGAAGTGTTTAGCTAAAACACCTTTTTCTGCTGTGAGCTTCAAGCATCTATTTCAAAAATATAAATATCATTTATTTTTCCCAAAATTTATGTAATATTACTGTGAGAGCAGCCTGAAAAGGTGCAGTTTCCTGGGAAAGGGCAGACAACATAGGAAGATGATCAAAGATGTAAGAATGAGTAATTATACCTAAAGTTATTATTTTAAAACTAAAATATATTTTATAAAATACATCAAGTTTTGTGAATATCTTATTTTATATGCCTTTTAATTTTTTATTTTTGATATTATAATATAATTATAACATTTCTCTCTTCTCTTTTGTCCCTCTGCATTCTCCATACTCCTTCCCATTCTGCTTCAAATTTATGA
>LZPO01027774.1:39975-59762 GCA_001675575.1 Neotoma lepida | reverse complement strand
CTGAAGAATGGATCAAGAAGATGTGGTACATATACACAATGGAGTACTACTCAGCAGAGAAAAACAATGACCATATGAAATTTGCAGGCAAATGGATGGCACTAGAAAATATCATCCTGAGTGAGGTAACCCAGACCCAGAAGGTCAAACATGGTATGTACTCACTCATAAGTAGATACTAGATGTAAAGCAAAGGATAACCAGACTGCAACCCACAGCTACAGGGAGGAACCTAGGAGGGATGCATGGATCGCCTAGCAAGAGAAAAATGGATGTTACTGATTTCTAATTTAATTCCAGTGTGATTCCAAAGCATAAGCTATGATTTAAAAAAACAAAGCTTAGCATATCTAGCAATCATGAAAATGANACAAACTGTCTAATTGGCTTCAATATTATAAAGACAAGCTGATATATGGCAAAGCTATTCCAGAACCCTCAAAATCTGCTCTCTTAGCAAGTGTCAAGTACTCATCAAGACAATACTCATACTCATACTCATTAAGACAATAAAATCTTAATAAATACATCAGNCAATAAACAAATAAGATGGGAAGTCCCAGACAACTCTTTACTGCTAGGGATTTAATTTCTGACATCAAAGCAAAGCAATTAGAGGAAGGAAGAACTTTTCAGCCAATGTGCTGACACAGCTGGACCTCCATGTGGAAAGATAAAAACTGAGAACTAAGTCCTACCATTTAAAATATGCAAAGAGAATATGAAAGATGATAGAATTAAATGTAACATAAAAAATAAAAGCTTTCAGAAATGTACGGAAACATCTTCACGGGTTAGAAATAAGCAAATATTTCTCAGAAGATGAAAGCAGTAACAATTCTTAATTTGATAAATTGTGTCTAATCAAAAGGAAAATTTTATGCTTATCAAAAATTCAACTAAATTAAGGGCAGATTGAGAGATAATAGTCACATGTGCGCACGCACACACCCACATACCCACACACCCACACGTCCATACACACACACACACACACACACACACACACGGCAATATACTGGTAATAATTAACTCTTTCAACTCAGTTAACAAAAGGAATCATCCTGTATAAAAAAAGGTAGAGAAAATAAAGAGATACATCTAAATATCAGTGATAAAATCCAGGTGGAAATATCCAGGTTATTCACTGCATCTGCAATTAAAGAAAATAACTGAGTATTTTGTACAGGTATAACTGCAAACAAACAAAAATGTCTTTTCAAACTAAACCTACTAGTGAATTCAAAGACTGACCTGGCTATGGCCCATATTCTCAGCAGTCCCAATAGAGGACTCCCAAGAGAAGCCTCCATGAGTCTGAAACATCCTGGGCCAGAGAATCAGATGTCCATCTTTTTGGTACAGATGTGTTACATTTTAAGACTCCTTTAGCAGTGTACCTGTATGTGGATTTCTTCTGTGATGAGTAACTTTTAGATGGTTAATGCTTCTCTGTATATTTGAAGACCCACAGTATTTTGTTCTTTACTGTNTGTTTCAAGTTCAGCAAGAAAGAATTTCTCTAAGCACTGTTTTCCTACACATAAAAGTTCTGAAACAACCTTGAGGCTCACACTGATAGATTCATTCAGTAAGAAATTCTTCATTCATAGTAAACTAGTGACCAAGTGACATGATTCTCAGCAAATTTACTCTCCTCACATAACAACAGTATGCTAATTGAAAAAAAGAGAAATTTAATAATAAAATGATTTACAAACAAAGATAGTATTCATAGCAGTTCTTCAGAAATTTAAGCCTAGTACTTACACAGGTTTCCTGAACCACACAATTCCATCTGGCAATAGTTTTCCTTCTTCAAAGTTGCTTTCTACCGTTTGGGGAACTTTCATTTTCAGCATCAATGAAGAGGCAATCTCCCATGCTCTATTGCACATCAGAGTAATTGATGTAAAAAAAGTTATCATTAAGAATTGGAAACTATCTCCGTAATTTAATGGTTATAAGAAGACCTCACATTGCTCAGAAGCTAGAACAGTTTAAGCAAAACAAAGGAAAACACTAATTTTTTAAACTGTCAGAATGGATTGGATTTGGCCCCAATCTCAGAAGAAGCCTAGCCAAAACAATTCACCCAGTGGAAACTCAAAACAAAATACATAATCATTAATATTAATCATACTCCAAGATGGCAGCTCAGAAGAAAAGAAAAAGGTTAGTATTAATAAGCACTTCTATAGATCACGCACACACCTCCAAAGCAGGTTTTAAATGCTGGAAAACAAACAAGGCCACTAGTAACAGCATTAAGAAGATTAAAAACGAACAAACAAACTGCAGCAAAAACCAGATTAGCACTCTCTAGGAGCAAAGAGAGCAGAGATTTTTGTTTAAATAACACCCAGAAAACACTTGCCTATTATGATTTTAATAGCCCCAAGTGATTAGACATTATTAACTATGTCTATCTGATAAAATATTCTTTGCACACATCAAAGAATGTAAATTCTTAAAACAAAAAAAGGGAGGTTGAATATCTCTCTACAGCTGAAAAGAACAAAAAAAAATTTTAAATCACATTAGGAGAATACCACACCCAAATAGTTTAATAGTAAAGGATAAGANTAGACTCTCCCTTATTACATTTTATGAAATTATTACAATCTAATGTCAAACTCAGACAAATTCAATATTAAAAAGAGAATTTATAGATCTCATTCATGATAATAAATTTAAAATAAATGAATGAAATATTTCTAGTTTGAATATAAATAAAAATTGGTTTTACAAGCACATGAAAACTTTAATATGAGAAAAAAACGTATTAGCTTACTAAAGACTAAAGAAGAAAATTATATGATCATTTTCAAACTACACATAGTATTAAGTTTTCAATAAAATCCAACAATTTGTTGTAAAAATTGTCAATAAGGCAGAAATAGGAGGGAATCTCCTACCCTTTAGACAGTCTACAAGAGACCTAAGGTCGTGCTCACAGGCAAAGTGTTACTATTCTCTTTAAAACCATTACTACTGCAGAGATGCCTGTTCCCTCCATGTCAACACTTGCTGGAGGTTTGGGCTAGTGCTATCTTCATAAAAGTCCGTATGGAATCCAAGTGCTTTTGAACTAAGAATTGTCCAAGAATAGCCAAATAACGGCTTAAAAAAATCAGCAGCAGATGAGATGGCTGGTGGGCTTCATCTACTAGACATTAAAATATAAATTGAAAAGACTGTCACTGTGATAGCAGAGTGAAGAATTCAGAAGCCTGGCATATTGCACAGGTATACCACAGATCAGCAGGAAGAGGATGCCTGGCATAGTGCACAGGTATACCACAGATCAGCAGGAAGAGGATGCCTGGCATAGTGCACAGGTCTGTCTCTTATACACATCTAGATGTGTATAAGAGACAGGCATAGTGCACAGGTATACCACAGATCAGCAGGAAGAGGATGCATAATGACCCAGGAAACATGTAGACACTGGAAACTTAAAAGCCTGAATATTCTACCATTTACAACATTCTAAATAATTTAGAACTAATTAATATATAATAAATGTAAAAATGAAAATATTTGTTTAAAAATAAAATATATGAAAATACGTTAATAATCTCAGAGTTAGGAAAAATTTCTTTAGAACACACATAGTAAGAATAATTAAACATGAAGAAAAAAAATTACATATTAATATTAAGTAGCCTAGGTCATCAAAACACACCACAAACAAGTTGAAATAACAAGCCCCATACTGAGAAAAATATTTCCAATATGCATATCTAACAAATGATGTCCAGAATAGTGTATAAAGAGGGCTTGTAATCAATTATCAAAAGACAATCAAAACTCAGGCTTGCTCTTGTAGCTACTCTGAATGTTAAGGGGGATTGAAAATTTAAGGCCTGCCTCAGCTACAGGGTGAGTTCGAGGCCACATTGAACAGTGCCACACCAGCTAAAGAACAAAAACAAGAAGAAAAACAAGGTTAGACATACAGTTCAGCAGTGGAACATGTGGCTAGCATGTGCAGCCCCGAGTTCAAATCTCAGGACCGGTCAAGAGAGCATATAAAATAACAGGTAAAGGAAAAGCCTAACATCTTTGGTAATTAGGGAAGTGATACTTCAGCTCTGTCAGAGCCAAACATGTGGCAACAGGAATTCTTGTGCTCTGTTAAATGAAAGCAATCCTAAAACCAAAGATAGACATATTCTATGGCCTAAAAATTCCACACCTAGAATCACAGCTTTATAAACACACACACACACACACACACACACACACACACACACACGAGAATGTATTAAAATCTTAGAAATTAAGTCTGAAATGTGTGATTCAAAGACACAATGTCTAAGCTAGATGTGATGGCACAGCATATACCTGTAATGCCAGCCTTTGGTGGGGTGAGGCAGGAGGATTGCCACAGATTTAAGGCAAAAACATAAAATTTCTAAAATTAATCTCTATGGAAACCATAAATATTTTTTCACAGACTTTTTATCATTTAGTTACTAAATTTACTAATAAATATTTATTGTTCTCTTGGAACTGAGATAAAACACATCAGACAGATCATTTTTAGATGGAGAATGAACAGTTTGGGGTTTATTTGTTTTGTTAAAACTGCCAAGCATATGTACTTTAATCACAAAAGAACATATCAAGTATTTATAAAATAAAAATCTTTTCTGGAGATAACTTTCATTAATAAGGATTAAGAGAGCATAAAACTTTATCCTTATCATCCGCGAATGAAATAACTTGTGTTTTAATAGCTTAATCGGAAAACACAAAGAAGGAAACAGTAATTTTCAAAGAGCCTGGTGTCCTGTGGTCTTCCTTAATAACAACCCACTTTCAAGAGCCTATAATCTACTCAACAGAAAGCCTTCTATCAAAGGCCTTAATCAGATTCTGAGAAAATTCACACACAAAATAAACAAGAGGCCACTAAACCCCAAACAATCAGGCATTAGCAGCTTTACAAAAGACTAGATGAGTCAATTCTAAATGATGAAAAGAAAAGTCCTTCAAGTGTTTTCTATTCATGCAGAAACATATAAAGGTAGGAAATCATTTGGCCACTGGCAGAGTGCGAAATTCTTCATTTTACAACATTCTTGTTTGGCTTTATGCACGCATCAAACTAAGGATGGCAAAAATGAGTCTTTCTTCCTACATATTAATGCTGACTTTTTCTTTGTTTTCTCAAGGTATTTTACTTTCAGCTTCCAAGTCCATAAGAAATTTAGAAGATGACATGGTATTTAATACATTTAGGATGGGAAAAGCCTTTCAGAAGGAAGATACTGCAGAGAGATCAGTTGTTGCTCCTTCTCTGGAACAATATAAAAATGATGACAGCAGTTTCATGAACGATGATGAAAACAAAAATTCAAAGGTAAGCACATGCAGTCTGACTTTTATTACAATAGTAATGAAAATGACTTTTATAATTATAAATAACCTAACGGTAAATGTGGTATTTTAATTTTATAAACGGGAGTACATGCAAACAGAGTCACAGTGTGCTTTAAGATAACTAATATAATTTCATACATGCCAGGTACTTCCCCATCTTATCAAAAAACTTTGTTTCTTGTATCTAAGATACTTTAGAAGTGAAAAACAGTGTAGTGCATCTTAGAATTGATCAGCAAGAATGTTGTGCAACTGTATTTTAGCTCTATTCTGAAGAAGACGGCTAGAATACAAACCAACCTTCTCTTTACAGAACACAGGCTCCAAACAGAACCTCATAAATCACGGTCTGCCACTGAATCTGGCTATAAAACCTTATCTCGCTCTGAAAGGATCAGTAGCTTTTCCACCTGAGAATGGAGTTCAGAATACTGAGTCAACACAAGAAAAGAGAGAAATGGGGGATGAAGAAAACTCAGCTAAATTCCCTATAGGAAGGAGAGATTTTGACAGTGAGTAGCCTTTTCAAAATTTAATTCCTCCATTTTAATTCTATAAAAGGAGCTCTGAGCTTAATTGATTTGGATCTGACCATAANAAAATCTAGTAAGACCATGGTTCAGTTCTATCAGACAGCAGGTGACCCTGTCAAAATGGGGAATTTTTAAAAATCAGTAATTATGGTTTGATTTATTCAGAATCTAATATAATAGGTCCATAATTTTTCTTAATTCTATGTGGTAATTATAGTCATTGTTTGTTCCCTTTCAGTGCTCAGGTGTATGCTGGGAAGAGTCTACCGACCCTGCTGGCAAGTCTGAAACCTGCTGGTCTACACCATCTTTTCAGAAGAAAATAACTCATTGCAAGTGGAGAGAAAAGCCCTTAATGTTGATATGACTTGTGTATTATCCTAAATGTCTGTTTTAAAATAGTTAAGATATGTAATGATCTAAATGATATGCTTTGACTTGTGCATTAAACTTCATAAAAATTCTGCATAATTTTGACTTACTGGTATTTTTGAACAGTGGTTAACATGTGAACCTCACATACATTTACCAAAATANTAAAGCACCAGAATTTACATCTTGATATTTAAAAGTTAGCTCATGGCTTCGGTGAATGGTCTTATATACCTAAATCTAAAGCATATAGATGACAAAATCATAACCTAAAAAACTGAGTTAACTTGGTCTGGCCAGGAATTAGTTTGTCCTTGGCAGTACACCTACTGCCTTTTGTTCCTCCGGCTATTGTACCACCAGCTTTCTTGTGTGAGTCATCCGGTACTTTAGGGAACTTAACATGTTTATGGTGGTGTGGTTCATTCCCATTATCACGGTGAATACTGTCACTGTCAAAGTCCACCTGCTTCCTTTTCCACACTTTATTTTCTTTAGATTTTCTTGGTATTTTGTCGTCTTTATTGTCCAGATGCACATTTTCAGAACTTGTTTCAATTCTTGCTCTTCCAACAAAGGAATGTGCAGCTTCTGTTATGAAGAATGACAAGGGGAAAGGACTCATATAATATTTAGTATTATAAGTCATGAGACATATAANAATCATTAAAAATGGCTAGAGTATTTAAAGACATTATTTATAATATAATAATNCTACCCAATTAAATGCCAAGAAGTAGCTATATTATCTTTTTACTATTTCATTTTACTATGCCACCTCTCATCCCAAATGAATATCTATGTAAAAATACAACAGGTAAATACTATGAATTATTTTTAAATCCACTTAGCTAGATTAAATTATATCCTATTCCTATCCATAAATCTGAACTGAGGTTCAATTTCTTAAACAAATCCAGGCCTTAAAAAACAAGTCTTTACATTTTTTAGTATTTGCAAAAAGAATTGGATGATTAATTATTCAAACAAGGATAATTACCAGAAACATCATTTTCCAAGTNAAGAGCACACAACGGCTTTGATGATAAATTAACATTCCCTCTATTCTTGCTTATCATGTAGTCATCTTTATAAGTACAAGCAAACTGTGATCTAATTAAGGTCTGTCTCATCTGATAACAAAAAGAAAAAATACACAATTATATTTTGTCTTATTTTCCATTTAGTTATATAAATACTCTCTAGTAATTGACATAATATACTGTTCTTACAAATCCCATCATTCACTGAGAACTTTTATCTATATTTTGTTTCAGTACAGTTTTCAAACTCCCTTGTTACTATGGCTAGCCTCTTAGTTCTTTTTAGCAATATCTAACTCTACCCATATATTTTATATTTTTATAACAGTTCTAAAATTCAATTTTATACTCTTTAGAGGTTTTATAACATAATCTTTTGGGCTGCTTTGNAGTGAGTGTTATGATAACTGAATACATCACACAATCATAAAAAATGGGAGTTCTATATCAGATATAAAAAAAGGAGCACAACACTCCAAAAGAAAAAGTAGTACATGCCATTAAAGAAATTGGTAGAAGGAGAAATATTAAACAAAAATGGGAACTGAGAAGTTAAAAGAAACAGAAATAGCAAATGTTTAGCAAGAGGAACACAAACAACATGGAAAGACATTATTTCTTGGTTAAAACAAATATTTGGGAAAAACAGAAAGTTTTTAACTATATCATTCTAGAAAGACTCAACGAAGAGTTTTAATGGTCAAAATTTCAAAATATACAATTGTATTTAACCTCAGAGCTAAGAAATGAAAGCCCAACTTTCTCATAAACAGAAGAAAATCAGACAGATAAAGCTAATTCTAAGCAGGGTATATTGACATACAACTGTAGTCCTAACAGTCTGAGGCTAAAGTAGGAGGGTCAAAAGTTGAAGGGCGGCCTGGATTATATACTGAGACACTGGAGGGCAAGGGGGAAGGAAGAAGGAAAGAGGGAAAGTTAATCTAGGAAATAGGACAGAAAAACAAGCAGTTTGGAAATGTATTATGCAAATATGAGACTGCTGAGCTATTGTAGGAGTAGAAATACATTTCAGAACATCTAGTCTACACATAAAATGTGAATATATTATCAATTANACTTGGTCCATAACCATTAATTATTATGGGGAGATTTCTCCAAATCATTAGAAGCTACCTCTTCAAATTATACTTATATTGGATATTACTAAGAGTATTTATTGATTAAAATGTAATTATATATTATATTCAGTAATTATATTTTATGTTATATAATCAGGGGCCAGTGTTCTAATTCATTCAGATGTTTGCAAAGATGTTAGCAATACAATCACTGACCATGGTTTAAAAACTATGAGAATGGCCGCCTTCCAGATGCTTCATAAAAGCCAATTTCATTTAGAGTGATAAATTATCTTTAAAACTAATGAAAGCCATTTCCATATTAGTACGAATTGTGTTCCATATTTTTCAATGAAGAACTAGGCAATTGGAGTTTGTTAATCACAAAGAAGTGAAAAGCTATTTTTTACAAAAAGTAGAAAAGAGCAGGCTGCTGACAGTGACCAGCAGTACCAGGCACTAGGCATCTGTGAATCCCNAGGAAAACAACTTCTATTGTATCATTTCTCCACAAGCCTTCCTATAGCTCAACATTTTGGGTAACTCTTTCTACTGCTTACAAAGAATTATAAACTTGTTTATAAAGTTATAGAGAACCAAATGATGTACATATTTAATACTAACATTTTGGAGACTGAGGCAGTACAGAGTTCTAGTCCAGCCTGGGCTACACAGTGACACCATCTCATTCTCTTCCTCAGACAAACAATGAGTTATAAGAAGTATGGTAAGACCATGTGGGCCAAGATTGGTTTTAGGTCATTCCCTTAACNTCCAGAGAGTAGTGACACCTACATGTCACTTCTGCCCATTACAAAACCTTCAGTACGACCTATAGGATACACCAATAAAAAGACAATAATTATACTGTTTAGGATAGTATGTTTTTCTCAGTTTCGTGTTTAGCAAGAACATAAATTTTCTTACAAAATTGTTATTTTATTTACCTTTAATACACAATCTAAGAAAAACTTTTGTTTTCCATTACACGTAGTCAAGAACTAGTGTAACCATCTCTCCTGCTAGAGTTCCTCTTCAGGCACCACACAGAGAAATTACAAAGCCCTCAGTGATGGGTCAAATTCAGAAAACTATAGTTATAAGGCAGCATGTTCTTATAGCAAGCAGGACAGGTACAGGTGAGAAAAAAATTATTAACCATGAAACAAATATCAAAATACAAAAAGCATAAGAGTTCTATGTGACCTTGGAATGGTTGTGTCTAAAACAGCAATGAGTAGCTACATTGAGGGGTCTTCTGCCTGTAAGCTTGTTTAAGACACGATCTTACCATGCAACCCAGGCTGGCCTTGAACCTGACATCCTCCTTGTCTTAGACTCCAGAGTGCAAGGCTGCAGGGATTATGGATATGCCCCAAGATACCGAACTCAAATGTTTTTTTCTATTTGTGAAGGGTTATATATGGATTTTCTTTATTCTCTTCCTATACAAAAGTCTTTTAAAATAAAGTACTATTTATTGAGTTTCTATACTACATGATAGGNACAGAGTATTTAAGAGATAACCAGAACAGCTTCTACAATCACAAAGGGATTTTATTTATAAAATCTTCTGTTGACACAAGCTGGAAGGAATTACAAGGACTGAAAACTTCCAGACTCTAACCACATAGAAAAATAAAAGGAAGAAAATGGATTCAGAAAAATACAGTTCTACATTTAGATTAAAAGGTATCAAGTATAGATGTACAAGATGAAGTTAGGTTGGCTACAGGGCAATATATGAAATCACAGATCTGTGGGTTTTACAAACCTGAGGACAATTTGAGTGAGTCAGTTTTCTCCTTTCATCATGTGGGTCCCAAGGATGGAACTCAGGTTGTTAGGTTCAGTGGCAAGCACCTTTATCAACTGTTAACTAGATAATTTTTAATAAATCATCAACTTCTAATGTGTTCATANCTAAGTGTGATAATATTCATCTCACAGAATTGTTAGCATTATAGAAGTAAAAAAATATAGGCATTGTTGGGCATAGTATACACCTTTAACCTCAGCACTCAGAAGGCAGAGGCAGGTAGATCTCTGCAAGTTCAAGGCCAGCCTAGTCTACATAGCAAGTTCTAGGCCAACCCAACCAGGGCTACATAGTGACACTGTTTCAAAAAAGAGTGTGTGTGTGTGTGTGTGTGTGTGTGTGTGTGTGTATGTGTGTATCCTTGTCTCAAACACCAAAATCAGGGTACAGAGATTATGAATATACCCCATGTATGTACATATGGAGACATACATATGATATGTACATGTACATTCTAGAGATCTAATACAGATACTGGATATCNATTATAACACAGATGAATGAAGTGGGTATATAAAATAAGTTCTGCTGGATCAGACTTCTCAGGTCCAGATCAATTCCAAAGTGATTCTAGAATATAGCTCAGAACAAGGACCTTATCATCAGCATCTTCATTTAATTATTAAAAGAGTGCAAGCTACAGTGGCTTGTATTTATAACTTGAAAGGAAATGCTTTTCCTTTATTCATAAAAGTTGAATTTTTCTGCACAAGATTAGTGGTCACATAGAATTGAGATTACTTCCTCCAAAGCTCTTTGTGTATTTGACTTAGAATCACAAATAAGCAAAACAACTCCCTCCTGAAGGTGCTTCTGAAGTACTAAACAACTCAGATAATGTCCAGATTCATACATGGCTGTTAAAATCATTTTATGTTCAAGTCACATGAGAAAAATGGATTGAAAGTGTTCTTTCGCAGAGTGATTTCCCTCCATTGGGAAGATTTCTATCCACAGTGAGATTGCAATGAACTTCAGACTTGCTAAGCATTGGAAAAGTCCTTCGCCACAGCTCTTTTTAAATTTCAATTATTAGGAGGTTCCCAGTTTGAGGAAAAAGTACTTCACATAGGAAAGCCTGACGAGTTAAATGAAGATGAATGAGTCAAAGCACTGAACAGGAAGAGACACGGAGTTAGCCAGAAAACGAAAGTCTTACGCTCCCACTATCCCATTAACAAGCTTGAAAAGGGAAACTGTCTTCAAAATACCTGCTAACTATGTATCTAAAGTAAATTGGTCCAAATTTGTCTTTTTAGTCTTACCACATTTCAAAGGAATAGAGATTTTTATTAGCTATTATTTGATACTGAAGAATTTGTACATACATAAAATATTTTTCTATCAGCAAATTCAATTGCAGAGCTAAACAAAAAATTCACTGAAGCAATAATTATATTTTTGCTTATAAAATATATTTTTATATTTTATATATAAATTATATATATTTATATTTATATAAATTATAATTTTACATATTTTAATGAACTTTTTATTTACTTTTTGGTGATAATCAAACTTTGAATTCTAGAACCTAAATATAAACCTTGCCCTGCTGCTTGCTGGCTGTGTGATCTGTAAAATAGCTTCTACACTTAACAAGGGTTAACTCTATTTATGACAAAATTCTTAAGTGTCCTTGGTAGAAAAAAAAATCCTGCTGTATATTTAGGTGGTCTTGAGTTTTCAAATGGTGACCAGCCTCTCAAAACACCAAAGTTCCACTGACTTGTCTCTTTCCTTCCATGGAGGCCCTTTATGTGGCCAGTAGCAATCCTCAGCATATATCCCTAACTGGCAAGTGATCCCAGAAGGAAACAATCAACAGACTATTTGAGAAGGATTTCATTCTCTCTGGATTCTTGCTTTATTTTAAAACTTCTGCTTCACAGCTCTACCATGTCTTTAAAATGTGTTTTCCAAGCTTATCTGCCTTTTATAATCACGTTACTGTAAGAGAAATGGTGTTNGACCACAACCTACTACACCCTAGCTAGGAACAGAAGTCTCCGGTCTGTGGCTGATTACTCCATTCTATTCCTTGGTTCTTATTGAAAGCATCTTATTTCTCCCCAGAGTCACATATTTTCTGGCCCTTGTTTCTCTGTTGCCCTAGGAATGGTTGGGGTAGATGTCAAGGTCATCCAAGGCAACAGTCTAAAGAAGGTTCTGGTTTCTGAGTCCTCTTCTTGACTTTATTACACATTATATAAATTNTCAGAAGGTCTACTTTATCTAGTCAGGGATTCTGCTTCATTCTAATTAGAGGACTGTTTGGATAAGATTTAGTANGGAGCCCAAGAGCCTCCACTTCTCTCAACACATACACCTCAGAGTTCATTCTCACACATTACTGTCCAGTTGCGGTGCCTACCATTTCTCTGAAATATAAAGAGAAAAGAGAAACACTTATTTGGCTTCTCAGTTTGGGAAATCCTAGGGACAGCNCTCATAATTCTGTATACTCACTAGAACTGCATTTCTGTATCTGCTAACTAGGNCTAGATTAGTACGGCATCTCTGTATCTGGTAACTAGGACTAGATTAGTACTGCATTGCTGTATCTGGTAATAGAACTAGATTAGTACTTCATCTCTATATTTGGTAACTAGGACTAGGTTAGTACGGCATCTCTGTATCTGGTAACTAGGACTAGATTAGTACTGCATCGCTGTATCTGGTAACTAGAACTAGATTAGTACTTCATCTCTATATCTGGTAACTAGGACTAGGTTAGTATGGCATCTCTGTATCTGGTAACTAGGACTAGGTTAGTACTGCATCTCTGTATCTGGTAACTAAGTTAAGTTGCTAAGTCACGCTAAGCTTCTTCCCTTTGAGACCTTCAGCTTCTGTTGTGGGCCATTTGACTGCAATTTATTATAATATTCTTTGTTGTTTGTTCTCAGTGATTACTTCTGGGGTGTGTGTGTGTGTGTGTACACGAAGCTGCCCTCCTCCAACCTGGCACTGTGGAAGTCATTGACTGATGTCAGGATGTTTTCCTCAATTACTTCATCACCTACATTCTTGAGACAGGGTTTCCCACTGAAGTTGCAGATCGCCATTTGACTAGACTGGCTAGCCAGTGGGCACCAGGATCCGCTATCCACCCCTCCCACGGCCTATCTCCCCTCCAGAGCCCTGGTTGTGGGAGCAGTCATGCNAGGAACCTGAACTCCAGTCTCTGCTCATGCAGCAGACACTTTACTAACTCCTCATCTCCTCAGCCCTATTTTTGTCAGTTTTCACCCCTTTTCCACTCATTTTAGGAAGCAAGGGAGAGGNGATGCTGAGACTCAGTCTCAATCCACCTTTAATTTGGACATGCTTTCAAGTTCTCAAGTTCCCTGGCGAAACTTGGTTATCTAAGACAGAATCTTCCAACACCACAGGACAAGGACTGTCTATGGAGGCAANAGAATTACAGAGAGGGTAGCTTTCTTACACTACAACTATCTAAATTTCACTCTACCTACTTCTCCTTGGTTAAGGATCCCATACTTTCAAGACCGAGTAGTTTACATTATTAAGTAGATACATATACAGCATGGATCCATTGAGATGGTAAAAAGCATTAAAGACACAGTAGAGAAAAAACATATCTATGACCTTCAGTTGAGGCAGATACGCAAGGTGCTGGCAAATCAAGACAGAAGGGATAAAACACAATATACAGGAGTTTAAGGGGGTTAAGTGTGTCCATGAAAAAATTTTCTAATTTAAAAAAGGCAATTTAATAAGTTATTTAAACTAGTTTGAAAGTAATGATAGAGGAACAGGAGAAACAGTCTCCAAATGTCTGTCTGTATCAAAACCATGGAAGTTTAGTGAGANCCTTCCAGTTTCCTTCATAGGGATGAATTGATTGGACAATCAGATGCAAGTTTCCTAGTAGAACACAGCGTACAATGAAAGTTAAAGACCTAACTTTGTGTCCAGAAAAAGTATTCATTTATATTTATGAATAAGGAAACTCAAATCTAAAGAGAATTAATTTTCCATGTAGTATTGATTTGGATATATGACACCAAGTACAAAAAAATCTAAATCTTCTAATATTTTCTTCTTTTAAAATGCTCTAGGTATTTCAAGTGCAGACTGCATACAATTTCCATAACAACAACAACAAAAAAAACCAAACCTCACCACAACTTTATGCCAAAAGAGCAAAAGTAGCAGAAAAACAGAGCAATAAATGGTTGCACTAATATTTCATCATCACTCTAGGACTAAATATTAGCAATATTTCTTGTTACTTCTAAAAAGTACTTTACCTGGCTGTGCTTCAGTTATATGTCTGGCTAAATTGATTGACTTCACATTTTGCTTTTGCAAAGGCTACTTACTATAAAGCATAGTTATGAACTNTACTCTTTATTGTCTATTAGTGCCAGAGCTGTGTAGACTAGGCTGACTTCACTGTTAAATAACAAAGCAATGGAAGTTTAATTTCATGAATTTGCAAAATGACATCAGATATTGCACTGTAATATTAGACAGCATCCTCTAAAAGTGTCCACCTATGTAAATGACACTAAATCAGATGATCTTTTCTATTTCTCTAACACACATGAATTTGTTTTCATTTTATAGTAATTAGCTGACACTTGAGATTTCTAAAACTGCACAATCCCAAGCTACATTCTAAATATTTGNCCTTACACCCACATAGAAGTGTAGTCCTCACCACTTACCAAGCAAAATTCTCTTTGCAACAGATGGAGACTGCTACAGAAAACCATAACCAATCAAAATGGAGAGTTGTGGAGCCCAATCCTAAGGGATACATCTACAGTACAACTCCAAGATCTAAGGCTTAGGGATCAGTGGAGAAGAGAGGGCAGAAAGATTTTTAAAAGCCAGAGGATCGGGGAATTTGTTGTGAGATTATGTCACATGACCTGCACAAGGATGACACCAATAGACATGCTAACATTGATGAGGGCAGTGAGGGAGGAAGGGAAGGGCTCTCAAGAGGCCTCTACTCTACACAGAGAACTACAGGCAACTCAAGAATGTTGAGAGTGGGAGAAATAGTCTTCCCCAGGGAAAACCACACCAATTAGTTATCCAATATCAAATGGTCAGCCATGAAAGTAAATACATACAAGTAACATTATACAGACTGAACAGATTGTGTGTATATATGTATACATGTATGTATACGTGTATATATGTATGTTAGATATATACATATATACATACAAACTGCTCAGTGTGTATGTGTATATATATGTATATATATATACATACATACATATATACAGTGTGTATACACACACACAAATGTTCTACTGGAAGATCAGAAAACCTACTTCAAGTTAAATGAAAATATTAACAATCACTAAGGAACAATGTAAGGACTCTCATTGGAATCTATAACTAAAGATCTCCCACCATTATGTCTTCAGAATTCATAATGTGGATTATATAACACACACACATACATACACACACACACACACTTTATAATCTAGAATGCCATCGAAAGGCCTCTCCCTTTATAGTTGATTATCTCAGTCCTTGTTACAGTGATGGCAACACACNGGGTCTCTATCCATTGAGACATTAGAAGCACNAAAGAGGCCACAGCTTCTTTACTTTTCCTTTCACTCCTTCCANAGACGTTGATGGAACATTTACAACAGCAACTGCTTGTTTCTCTCTTTCATTTAGCTCCAGTAAATTAAAAAGGAACATACAGGTCAAGATTATGTAAAAGCAATGTTTTTCTATGCCAACTGTCATTGTCTTTGCTTATTTTTCATTTCCTTCTTATTGTTACATGAATTGCAGACTTACAATATTCAGCCCAGTTTTATATATTTATGTCTTCCAAAATAAAACAGTATTTGTCATTTTATGATTCAACTTTATTATACCTTAATTTTTTCTGCTTGCACTGACTTATGGATTCGCTCTCTGAGGGGTTTAATTGATGTATTATTCATTTGTGTGGGAGACCTATGTAAAAAAAAAAAGACACATATTACTAGAGCTTAAATATTTCTGCCTTTCAAAATTTATATTGACATTTAATTGCCAACGAAACAATATTAAGAGGGGGCCTTTAGAAGGTGTTCAGGTTAGTAATTTGGATTAGCGTCCTTATAAAAGAGCTTGAGACCCTGCTTGGCCATTGTTGTCCTTTTAAATTTTCTACCTATGAAGATGCATGGGCAGGGGCAATACATGAGGAACGAGCCTGGACCTATAGATGGCAACCAATCTGCTAACACTGTAAGCTTGGATTTTTAGCCTCTAGAACTGTAAGAAATGAATTTATTTATAAATTACCCAGTCTAAGATACCTTTTGGTAGCAACTAAAATNAACTATGACACTCATAAGCCAGAGTAGCTTTTAAACTAGTTTTCTCCCTACTCCCATAGCAGCATATTTACAAGNAAAACAAAACAAAACCCTGCAATCCTGTGACAAGAATTTAAAGAGACAATTCCAGTTAAAGGAGCTCATAAGGGTAAACTCTCAACTAGGTAGAACAAATGCCAGGTAAGAAAGGGACTAGAGAGAGAACATTATGTGCCCACACTAAAGAAAGGTCATGTATGTTTGGTAGGAGGTCCACCTTAACCCCTGGTGTCCCGCTCTTGGCGGACAATTCCCAGCGGCCAGGCAACTGGCAGAGCTGCTTTGTACCCGGCGGTCTTCCAGCCGGAGCTTCCTGTGTGGCTCAGGCNCCACCCCCAGCACCACCCACACCTTGAGCGGCTGGGACTCCTGGCTCCTGTGCAGGCTGGCACTGGGCCCCAAGCTGCTGAACACGCCTCTTCAGAGCCCGCCAAAACACGGCTCCTCCCCAGAGAGGCCAAGACCACTCCCTGGGCGTATTTAAGCAGCATCCACGAGACTAGACGCTCTTTCCTCTGGTCTCTCGCCCCCATCTCCTGTCTGTGGGGCCCGGGAATCTCCCTGGAAGGTTCGTGAATTAAACCTGGCCTTTCCTCACCTGGCCTGACTCTGATTGCTGCGCGGAGAAACTTATCAGTAGAGAAAACAAAACAAAATTGTCATCTTCTAATGAGGCAAAGTTCTTAACAGAACCCATCTATGCCACCTACACCGCCCATGCTGCCTACGCCACCTATGCTGTTTCTCACCTCACACTAGGTTTCTGTTGTTTAACAGCAGTCGTATCAGTCTATGGCATTTATTACGGCTGCTGGAGCAATAAGGAGGCAATATCAAGGTCTTTATATAACACCAACATTCACTTAGCAAATCTTTTTCTTCATAATGTACAAGGGAGCCAACAAATGCTGATTCTGCTATAAATATGGTTGGTATGTCCATCCTATTCTTATGCAGAACAGTGGCCCACAGAACAACTTCAAGTTTAGGAGAAGAAACCTTTGCTACTTGTTAACTGAGCTCTCTTGGGAATATTAGGCAATCATTCTCAAGTCTCGATTCTTCATTTAGACAGTGGGGACNCTACTAAAAGGAATTGCTTTAAGGGTTGTGATTTAACACATACCAAAACAAAGAAATAGTTTTTACAGCAAAACACTTAAATGAAAACATTAAACCCAAGCCACTTGCCACACTCTTAAATGCTACATTATAAATATAGCCGTACTACAGTAAATGTCCAATCCTCCTTTAGCTTTTGTTTGCTTTTTCCATATTATCCAGATGCTTCCAAGTTTCCTATCCGAAGTATAAATTTCTCTGATAATCAACAAGGTATTATATATATATATATAATATATATATAATATATATATGGCTATATACATACACACACATATATATACACCTCATGTTAGTACTTATACATATATAGCTTCCATATTACATACCTAAAGAGTGTAAGAAGAGAAGTTCCATTGTGTGGAACTGTACTCTCATCATTGTACAAAAGCTCTGCTCTGTTTCTGGTGGGAGCACTGGCTGCATCTTCATCCAAAAGAACCAGTAAAATTTTCACAGCATCTCTGCCACAGTATGCAGTGTCATGGTTTATGGCAAAAGATTTTGGCTAGAACAAAAATTATTTTTAAGTTATGTATAATAATCACCCTGTCTAGGTGAGTCAGGCACGAATTTCAATTTCAATGTCACTCTTCTTTCTTTATTGCTGAAAACACAGAAAATCACTATAAAAAGTGGATATAAGATATGCAGACATTTCTCCTTTAAGCCACACTATAATCAGTCTTAGCAATTTTCAGACATATAAGAATATCATCAAAGGAAGCCATTTGTTTCTGATGTGAAGAACATTAGGCTTGTAAGATGGAACAATCTAACCATTATCTAGTTAGGGTACAGCGTAACCTCAACCTCATGACTTTAGCTCTTTATCTCTGTGTGCTTTCTCTCTTAGACAAGAGGCGGGGCGGTTCTGGTAATCCAAAACAAACCCACATGTGCTTAAGATCTAATCAAGAGCCAGATGTGGTGGTACATGCCTATAATCCCAGCAGTGGGGAGGCAGAGGCAAGACTGTGAGTTCAAGACTAGCTTCAGTTACATAAACTGAAGATCAGCCTGGGTTATGAGACCCTGTCTCAAAAAAGCAAAAAACGAAAGACTTAATCAAATGAAAATTCATGACTACTCTATGTTCTAAGCATTAATTTTAAGGAACTGAAGCTTCAAAGGTGAAAAGCACTACCTTCAAAGAAACCACAGTCCCCTTGAAAAGACAAATTAGTCAGCAAACATTTACATTACAGAGTGCAGTCAAATTTCTAATACACACACACACACACACACACACACACACACACACACACACACACACAGTGTGGTAGAAGCACCTGAAAGATAATGGTGAGAACACTATGGAGGAAGGCTAGCTGTAGAGAGGAGTCACAGAGAAAGAGGAAGGAGCTGCAGGGACTAGGCAAAAGGGCAGATCTAGGTACCTGGATAAGAACGCAGAGTTCATTGGAGGAGCCTGAAGAAACCATGCATCTCATGCATGCAAGTTACAGGACAATCTGCTACAGAGGTAAAACCTCTTGCTTTATTAAGCAAGTAAGTACAATAATCTTGCTTAGACTTTAGAAAAATAACAATGTGTAAAATATATTTTAGAGTAAAATTTGTCAAATATGGACACAGCTACAGCAAATTAAAAGATTAGAATAAATTAGTTTTGAAGTGAAATGGTCTGAACTAAACAGTGCTAAAACAGATTAAAAAGGGAGAGCTGGGAAAAAGAAGTAATTAGAGAATAAAAGAATGTGGTAGGTAATACATGACAATGCAGTATCACATGTAGTACATATGAACAAAACATAAACGGAACTTTTCTTAGGCTTGAAACACCCTACTGACTGTGTACTACAGGATTCTAAGAAAGACTTAACTTCCCTACGTCCAAGATGTACTCACCTGCAAAAGAGCAATGACAGTGCCTTGTCCATTGGGGTGATGGACACTGTGCCTAAATATCAGAGCTACTCTTTTGGGGCCTCTGTGGCATTTGTGCCAGTCCCCTCAGCATTTATCAACACAGTTTTGCTCCCTCTTTCTCTCTCCTCTCTCCTCCTCTCCTCTCCTTCTCCTCTCTC
>LZPO01027774.1:19906-31598 GCA_001675575.1 Neotoma lepida | reverse complement strand
ACTGCAAAGTTACCCTGTAGATAAACCTCAACTGTAACATTTTTTTCAGGCCTGCTTTCCTGACACCCTATCACAAGCTCCCACAAACCAGGTCAACCAGTTACTCCTACTGTCTCCTTTCCATCTAATACTGCATAAATAAGGTACAATTTTAGTTTTTAATAGTCTTATATTCTAAATTACAAAATTAACATATGCTTACTGTTTAAAAAGAAGAAGACAAAATTGTTTAAGTGGACTATTTAGACTCCCATATGAAGATACTATTTCAATACCAACTTCCTTAATGTCTTCCTCAGAACATGGAGTAAGTATTCATTATGATCAAACTGAAGACTTCACATAAATGGCTGCTAAGTTGAAGAAATATATTCTCTCATCCTGGGTGCATATAAAATAATTGCATTTCTAACCATTTAGTCAATTTTCTCAACCACACAGTCCACCAAAATTTTAGCAGATTCATTGGACTGAATGTATGCATTTATCTTAGCTTTCTCCCCAAACCTTACTGAAGTTAGCTAGCTAACAAGGAAGACCCAAAGAGGGATGCATGGATCATCCTGGGAAGAAAATAGATGAGATCTCTCTGAGTAAACTGGGGATGAGAGGTGGGCAATGGAGGGTAGGGAATGGGGAATGAGAACATAAGGGAATGGGATGGTCGAGTTGTAACAGGGATGGAGTGAGAGAGCAATGAAAGAGATACCATGATAGAGNGAGACATCATGGGGATAAGGAGAAACCGGGTGCTAGGGAAGTTCCCAGGAATGCACAAGGACGACCCCAGCTTAGACTACTAACAATAGTGGAGAGGGTGCCTGAACTGGCTTACCCCAGTAATCAGATCGGTGAATACCCTGTCATCATAGAGCCTTTCTCCAGTAACAGATGGAAGCAGATGCAGAGATCCACAGCCAAGCACCAAGCCAAGCTCCAGGAGTCCAGTTGAAGAGAGGGAAGAGGGATTCTATGAGCAAGGGCATCAAGATCATGATGGGGAAACCTACAGAGACAACCAAACCAAACTAGTGGGCACTCATGAAATTTAGATCAACAGCTGTGGAGCCTGTGTGGGACTGGACTAGGCCCTCTGCATATCGAGACAGTTGTAGCTTGATCTGCTTAAGGGGNCCCCTGGCAGTAGGATCAGGATCCATCCCTGGTGCATGAACAGGCTTTTTGGAGCCCACTACCTATGATGGGACACCTTGCACAGCCTTGAGGCAGGGGGAGGGGCTTGGACCTGCCTCTACTAAATGTACCTCCCCATGGGAGACTTTACCTTCTTGTAGGAGGGAAATGTGGGTAGGCTGAGAGGGGGTGGCTGGAGGGGCGGGAGGAGGAAAGATGGGGATCTCTGATTAGTATGTAAAATGAATAAAAAAAATTTCTTTAAAAAAAAATAAAGAATACTGGCCAAAACAAAACTCTAACCCCAAACTCCTAAAAAACAGATAAAAATGTTAAATTCTTTTCTTCTTGCTTTTTTACTCCACCTTGAGGGAAGGTCTAACACTGGAGCCCTGGCTTGCCTTGAACTCCAGGCAACTTTCTTGTCTTAACCTCCCAGGTGCTTCAAACAGGTATGAGTGATCAGGCCCAACTGAAGTTAATATGACTAGTAATCTTAGAAAGATAAAATACAATAAGTCCATATAAAGTCCAATGTGAGAATAAAGGTGATTGCTCCCGTTTGCTTTTATTTTATTCTATTCTTTTATTTTTATTTTGGGGGGGCACATGCATGGCACTCATGTGGCAGGACAGAGAACAACTGTCAGGAGATGATTCTCTCCTCAAAGAATCCAACTTAGTCATCAGGTTTGCACAACTAAGTGCCTTTACCTGCTGAGCCATCTCTCTTGTCCATGTGTTTGCTTTTAAGAAGAAAGCTATCTGAGTGAAGAAGAGCTTACCAGTGAAAAGTAAAGCTATGAGGTTCAAGGGACAGGGCAGGGGCAAAGAAAATTCACAAGGTGCTGATGAAAATACTAGTCACCACCCTGAGGCAGACTAGCAAGCAAAGGTAGGGCGTGATGACAGAGACTCTGCAGAAGGAATGTCTGCAAGCGCAAAGGTGACTTGGTAGATGGACCAATATCAACACAGAATTTGTCAAGCTTCATTACTAACTGATGAACAAAAATAGGAAACAAATGACAAGAAAAAAGTAGGTGTTTTGAATGTGAACCTGGTAGAGCTTTTTGTGAAGACTGCAAATCCTTTCTGAGGAAGTGGTTCACTGGGAGCGGATCTTGAGGCTTTACACTACGGCCTCACTTCCTTTTTAGCTCTCTGCTTCCTGAGTACAGATACAAACAGCCACCTTCCTGCTCTTATGGAATAGATAGCCATATAAGATACAATGCCATTGAGAACAAAACCCTTAAAGATATGGACTTTAGGGCTGGCAAGATGGCTCAGTGGGTAAAGATACTTACAGCCAAACCTGACAACCTGAGTTCAACTCTTGGGATCCACATGGTAGAGAACCAACTCTTGTAGGTTGTCCCCTGACCTCTATTCCCATGTCATGGTACACATGTGCCCCACCCCATCCACACAGGCACACATACACATTATGTAAAAAAGGAAACAAATATGGAATTTGAATCTCAGAAAGAAGTTCCTCAGAATGAGATAAAAGAATGTCTGCTGTGGAATATTACTTTACCTATGTAAAGATGTGTTACATTTGTTTAGGCTGCATTTGTTTAGTTATGTAAAGATGTGTTGCTGTTTCATCTTGCCTGCCTATGGCACCTGAATGGGCTAATAAAAAGCTGAATGGGCAATAGCTAGGCAGAGGAGGGATAGGCAGGGCTAGTGGACAGAGGGAATAAGTAGGAGGAAGAATCTAGGAGAGAGAGAGAGAGAAGAGAGAACAAGGGAGAAAGAGAGGGAGATACCTGCGGCTAGCCAGCCAGGCAGCTGCTGGACAGACAGACACGGAGAAGGGCATACAAAATGAAAGAAAGGTAAAAACCCCCGAGGCAAAATGTAGATGAAGAGAAACGGGTTAATTCAAATTATAAGAGCTAGTGGGACAAACATAAGATTAGACCGAAGATTCATAACTGATAATAAGTCCCTGTGTCTTGGTTTGGGAGCTGGCTGGCAGTTCAAGAAAGCATGTTACATATGTCTATTGCAGACTAAACTAATTCAAATCCAAGCTCTGATACAAAATGACAACATAATCTGGGATAAATGCTTCAGTCTCTTCATTTCTAAACTGAGACTAGTAATGTTATCTACCATGCGAGGCTTTATACTGATCAAGTGGTAATCTACACAAAAGCTTAGTACAATGTCCAATGCAAAAAAAATGTTCAGTAAGTATCACTTACTTTATTTGAACAATGTTATGGCTCACAATCAAAATGATAGAAATGCACAATTGCTAATAGGTACAGTCTAGCCCAGTGCCCCCAAATTACTATAAACCAAACATNTAACATATGTATACTATTAATGAAAATCTATCAGATTTAAAAAGGATGTTTATCTCTAATATCATAAAAAACAAATTCTAGGTAAACCAAAGATTTGTAGATGTAAGAAAATGAAAAATAGCAAAAATCAAAATATGAAATTCATTATCTTTTTAATTTTCCTCCTCATTCTTGGTATTGGTTTCCTTTATTGCTAAGTAAAATATTTTCAAAAATTACTTGGTCATTTCCAGTTCTGAAAAATCTCTTCCATATAAAGATAAATAACAACCATCTTCACTAAACAAATTTAATTTGAACACAACTTTTTGTTCTCACACACACAAACAAATAGTATCATAGCAAGGCAGAAATTTAGAGAGGAAGATTACATAGTTATGATTTATCCATTTTGATATTTTATTTCCTTATCTGTGCTTTGCTCTGATGCTTGGTGATTTCAATATTATCTTTATTCCTACCTCTGATTCTGTAAACTTTTAAAGATAGATTAACAACAAACATTCATAATTTATAAATGATTACCTTGGATTTGGTATCTCTCCAAGAATTTCATCTAACTTATCAATGAAGTTGATAAAATCAGACAGCCCTTTTGCATGTGCCCGTAAAGGATCTGATGGTGACGGTGCATACCCTTTCCCTCCAAGCTCTAATGTTCTAATAAATGATGTGGCCATCTGTGAATGAAAATGANTGACTTAGTAACCTTTAATGATTGTGAAGATTAAATTACACTATAGTTAATGAAGCTNGGTACATTTATGTAATCCTAGGCATACAGCTACACTGAAGAATATTTTATGATTCATGTCACATTTTGAGGAGCAAATAATCACAGAGGTAAGTGCCATGTGGATTTCGTGCTAAGTAGACAGGGTGAGACCAACAGCAATTAGCTACAGGTGAAGACTGAGATGCTAAGTCAGACGACAGAGCAAGGATGACAGAATATAATCATATTCTTAAGAGCAGATCATTGACTATACAGACTTTGTTTATGAATACAGTTTCATCTATATGGATAAATGGCTATTGAAATCATTACATAGAAGAAATTCATTTTCGATGTCAACTACTCTGTTTTACATGAGTCTAAATCTTTATTTTTACCTTTGCTATAAAACAAGATTTGTACTAGACAATCACTAGATCCCAGCAAGTTTTCACATTTCAGGATAAGCAGTTGAAAGGCCTGTCTTCATACTGATAAAAATATATATTTGACAGCTATACCCAAGAACATCTCCATCAAAAACATAACATGCTCTAAAAACAGTATCTTCCAAATTACCCCAAGAAAGGCACATTACAGAATATCAGTGATTTGTGAGAAAGTTCTATGGTCAAATAGCCTGAGGCAGAAGAAAGTTACTTCACTGAAAGACTTCTCANAGCTCTCGATATGCAGACACACATTGTGTAAACAAGCAGCACATACACCATGTCTGAAGAGTTTGCCCTCAGAAACACTTATTCAAGAAGAGTTTCTCAAAGCCAGGCACAGTGATACATGTTTATAAGCCCAGCACTTGTGAAAGAGAGGCAAGACAACTAGGAATCTGTGGGCAACTTGGGCCACACAGCAAAGCACCACAAAGAAAAGGAAAGAAAGGAAAGAAGGCAAGAGAAAAGAAGAGGGAAAGTGTACATGTATTTATGAGTGCTAACAGTCTATAGAATACATTTATGTAGGAAATACTGCTTAAGAAAAATTCTCCCTTGCTAAACTTGGAAGACACAGGAAAAAATAAAAAGCAATGGATTTTCAAATACAGAGATAAAACATAAATTAANTACTTAAAAATTGTTTCATTATAGTTACAAGAAATCTACATTAAAGTTCACTGCTCAGGGAGCTATAAAGAATCCTGAAAATGTAAGCATCCATACCAGAAACATAGACAGTTGTTTCTCTCGGGCAGCGTGCTTCAAGTTGGTGAAGGCCTCTCTCCCCAGTCCCCGATCAGGGACGTTGAGAACATGAGCCAGAGCCAGGTCATTCTTTGAATTCACTAGCAGACCCAAATAGGAAAAGAAAATTTTCTTTGCCAATAGCCGTACCTGTACAGCAAAGCATTTCATTATTTTCTTTATTTCAGTCGTTCTAAACCTCTTTTCTATATGCAGGAAGGATACATAGAATCATGTAATAACGATATTGCATCCCATTATTTAGACAAAAAGAACAANCAAAATAACTGGGAACAAGTTGGATAATTAACATATTCTTTCTTATGAAAATGAACTTAATAACAAGAAAATACTAACTATGGTGATTACTGGAAAATTGCTCTTACAAAATGACATAAAAGATAGAGTTCATAGAGGCCTTTCTGCTGAGGTTCCATCTTACTCCTCTGCATAAGCCTGCCAGGAAAGAACAGCTGATGATACAGTTTCCAGAACCTTAGAGTAGGAGTGGTCCAGCCACTGGACCCCAAGTCTACATCCCATTGCAACACCAGATACAGAGATAAAATTAAATGCTTAAGTTTTTGAGAACTACTAGATAGTGACTAACATTATCAAATAACTAAAGATCAAAATGAATAAAATAAAACAATGTTTAGAAAACAATGACACTTAGTAAGTGTTGACATTATCTGACCTTTGGCAGCGTTAACAGATTTACTAGGAAATAAGTAGGCCATATAAAAACATACTAAAAACATGAAAAAATCTTAAGAATTACTACACAGTTATAGTAACCAAGATAGAGAAGTATATGCAAAAAGACAGAAACACAGCTCGGTAGAATTTGAAAAGAATCCAGAAGCAGATGGACAAAGACACAGCCACAAAAGCACAAAACAAGAGAGTTCCATTACTGGGATTGGGACAACAGACCTCCAACATTTATATGAAAACAAATGAACCTCAACCAAAAGCTCACACCTTTCATGAAAAGTAACTCAAAATGGACCATAGACTTAAATGTACAATATAGTTGTAAAACTTTNAAAACAAAACATAGGAGAAAATCCTTAAATCCTAGAATTAGGCAGAGAACTTAGATTTGACACCAAAAGCACATTCAAGGAAGAAAAAGAAAGAAGCAAAAAGAAAAGAACAATTAGATCTCAGCAAAATTAAATTCCTTTTATGGATTCTCTTCCAGTTCCTTTCCCTTCAACTCTGACTACCACCTACAGCTCTGGAATTGTTTGTTTCTAGTTCTCGCTCTTGTATCGTACACTTTTGTAATCTCTCCCTCAGATAACAGATTTACAGATGCTGAGCTCAAATCATGGTCAAAAAAAGAAATTCAGAAATGCTTCAATAACACCAGAAATCTGAAGCCCCAGTAATGTATCATCTCCAAACTCTAAGAAAGTTTTTTCTTCATTTAGATTTTCTTAGCCCAGTGTAAGAAGTGGAATACGTCCCTATGTTGGCCAATGAGACTCCCAACATCCCCCCAAAATTACAAGCTATCACCACTGCTTCTGGTTGCCTATCAGAACTATATAATCAGACCCTACTGCTGAAGACACAACAGTTTGGTTGCAGGACATGGAGTAATCAAATTGGAACTGGACTATATGCTAGGTTTCATAGTTCCAGAAGGTGCTGTGCAGNCTGCTAGCAGGGAAAGGTTGTCAATGGTCTTACCTAGCTAGCAGTGTGCATGCTACAATACTGACAAGCTAGGCAAGATGTGCCCAGAGGTACAATAGTGGTTTGAACATTATGGGTGCAATCAGACACTTTCTGACTGGTTTTGTGACTCATATTACAGAAGGGAATTCATGTCTGGCACTATAAACTTGTTCAAAAGTCTGTGACTAGGAAGGTTAGAGGGCCAAGAGAGGTGGGAGAGAACTATTAATGTTGTATTACTAAATGCATATGGTGTCATGTTGCCAAATACTCTCTAAATATTTATGTTTGTATGCATAGACCAGTGCAACCCTCAGCCTAAGTCAGAGAGTGTCTGCAAGGAACAACAGTTAATGAAGAGACTCATAGCTGGTCAAAGCACTGAGATTAAGTGAGTGCTCTGGCCTCAATGAGACATCTGTGTCAGCCACCACCCCATCCCTTCCCAGAGCTCAGGGAACAGCCAAAGAAAGGGGCACAGAAAGACTGTAAGAGTCTGAGAAGAGGGCAAGAATGTGAAACTATTTTCTCAACAAGGTACAGCTGTCACCCACACGAACTGACAGGGACTGTGATTATCTCCAGCAAACCTGCACCGTACAACACTCCAGCGTCATGAAGGAGGAACACATAGGATTCCCACCCCTAGCTGAGGAACTACTGGCAGTTAATAGCTGCTGGGTCAGATGAGCTATTTTCCTTCAAGAAGTATAGTCCCTGGTAAATAACCACATACCCATTACCAGGCAAGCAACCATAATTAATCTCAGTAAGTTATTTTTAAATGTATGAAATTAGGAAGGGGGTATTGAGAAGAAGATTCTAGATAGAGTTGGAGAAGGTTAAGAGAGAAGAGTAGGAATGGAATGAATATTATAAAAATGCACTATATGCATATGTAGTGGCTTGAATGAAAATCCCCCTGCCCCACCCCAGGCTCACATATTTGAGCACTTGGTCCCCAGTTGATGGAAATGTTTTAGAAGGATTATGTGTTGGAGGAGGTATGTCATTGGGGTGCGGGGGAGGGGCTTTGAGGTTTCAAAG
The DNA here is from genome assembly GCA_001675575.1 of Neotoma lepida. Taxonomy (NCBI): domain Eukaryota; kingdom Metazoa; phylum Chordata; class Mammalia; order Rodentia; family Cricetidae; genus Neotoma; species Neotoma lepida. The sequence continues at coordinate 23,490 of LZPO01027774.1, read as the reverse complement.
CTCATGCCATTGCCACTTAGCGGTCTCTCTGCCTCCTGTTTGCTGTAGCAACAGATAAGCCTCAGCTCCTAGTCCAGAGCCGCGCCTGCTTACTGCCATGCTCCCTGCCATGGACTAACCCTCTGAAACTGATGAACACTTTCTTCCATAAGTTACTTCGGTCATAGCATCTCTTCACAGAAATAGAACAGTAATTAACAGAGCATATATAAAGTTGTCAGGGAGTAAATTAAATTATTTTAACTAATTTGTATCTGTTCCACCTACCCACATTAGAAATTTTGAACCACAAAAGAAAATATCATAGATTAAAAAATAAAATCATTAGGAAGACTTTTCAGGTAAACAGTAAGCAGATTCTAAGTTAACCTACATTTAAAAAGAAATTATAAAGACAAGCCTTTGGATTATTTAAATGTGCAAATGTAAAATAATTCTTGAACTTCAGAAGCATTCATGATTAATTAAAAAAAAAAAAAACCTTAATCAGTGTCCACCCAACATGGTGGCTTAAGTCTGTAATTCCCAGCACTTGGGAAACTGAAGCCGGATTATTATTGGGCATTTCAGGGCAGCTTGGACTACATAATGAATTCCAGGAGAGCCTAAGCTACAGTGTGAGACCATCCTCACAAAAACAAAACATAAAGAAAAGAAACTTCATAGGATAGGTAAAGGTTACTGAAATTATAGACTTTAGATAAAATGATAGCAAAATTAGGGCCAGGCAGTAGCACATGCCTTGAATCCCAGCACTTAGAAGATAGAATCAAGCAGATCTCTAAATTTGAGGCAAGCCTGGCTCACATGACTTTCGAGGCTAGCCAGGGCTGCATAGTAGTCCCTTTTCAAAAACAAACAACAACCAAAAGGAAGAAAAGAAATTCAAAATGAAAAAGAAAACAAAGTCCAATGATTAACCCTGAGACAGAGGTAAGGGAGATGTAGCTGTAATATACGTTAATGCCCTGTTCAAGGGTTGCCTCAGCTGATCTGGCTAGCTGGACCTTTCCTCCCTCACCACACCATGTGTGTCCTTCCTAAAGCTGCCTGCTTGACCGACAAGAGCCATACCACAATAAAGAAGGACAGTTTTCCANCAAGAGTATCGGCTGTAAGCTATCAACTGTGAGCGGAAGCTGTAGGCTATCAGCTGTAAGCGGAAGCTGCTCCCACGCAATTCCACCCCTAGCTGAGGAGCTACTGGCAACTGATGACTGCTTGGAAAGAGAGAGTAAGTTTCTTCAGAGATGCAGCCCGTAAAAGGCTACTGCTGCCTTAGTAGATAGATGGCCCTACACCCATGCTCATACAGGCAGCACTCTGTGGACTCAGTGGATTTAAATAAGTATATTATATTACATATATTATATATTATATATATATATAACATATAAAATTGGAAAGGAAAAGTAGGGATTGGGGGTAAGGGAGGAATTTGATGAGAAGGGACAGAAGATAGATTTGATTAAAGCATATTATATGCATATATATATACACATATTTTTTTTCAAAGCCAAACTTTAAGCTTCCACACCTACAACTTGCTCTTTAAGGCTTATAAATTCCAGTTCTCTGATCGCGCTGCTGGGCAAACATTGGGGAAAAGTATCTTGGAGTCCTCACAGATGGAGGGCTTCTCTAAACTCTGGCTGCAGCTGGACCTGTATCCCTCTCATTATGGTCAGATAACATGGCAGTTATGGTTTCTGTGCTCTTGTATGTGCAAGTTAGTTTTTAAAAGGCTCCTTGGAAAAGCAGTCCATAAATACAGTTATGACATCCAGAAGTAAGAACGTAAATTGAAAAAATCCACACCAAAAATGAGAATACTATTCTATTTGCTTAATATACCANTTCTATCCATATCACAAAATACTTGCAGTTTCTGGGAGCTGGACAATTGTATTTAACTTCTTGACCACTTCACACTTATTTTAGTCTCCTTTAATTTTTACTGAGATGCAAATATCCAACCTTAATTTGAAGTTGGGATTATTAGGTGAAAAAAAAAATTTCCTTGTTAAAAACCTTTCCTTGCTAACACATAAATGCTTGTGTATAATGACAAATGACTGGACTAGAACTAATATACTGATACAATTTTTTATTTGCTTAATAGCCTGGCAAGGGAATATTGCATATTGTATATTACCTCAGAATTTATAAAGCAACAGTTTCACGCTTTAAGAGAAAATAAAATAAGAAAACAGAGTATTTCTTAAATTCATCTTACAGTTCCATGAGCAGATTTTGGTGTGCCATTAGTAAATGTATTTGATAATCAGAATATACCTCTGCAAGACTGCATCCCCAAAAGTCTCTTTGGAATTTTAAGTAAGCTGATTTCTAAAAACGCCTTATAAGTCAGGCACAAGCCTAAAAGGGTCCCTAGAAAGGAGACAAACTGAAGAGAGGGAAGAAGATGTCTGCAAGGATGGGAACAGCTCTAAAGAACATGGACATGCTAAAACAGAGAAGGCGCAGTCAGCTGAGGGTTCTGGAGATGCCAAGTGAAGTGCGTGCACTTTTGATAACTCTACTTTTGGTGACTGAACAATAAGAAAAGGTATTTTTACATCAAGTTTTATAAAAAGCAGTCGGTTTTACTGTTTTCTCGCGTTTTGTTTTAAGCTATGTGCTAGCACAACTTCACTGTTGTGGCAGAGGGAACACGCGTTCCTCACAGAATGTTTCCAAAGCTGACTGATGTGAGGAAGAGCATCCCCTTCCTGCTAGTGCTGAGACTTCTCTTGACTCTCACTTGGCACAAATTCCTTGTGATGTGAGCATATTCATTTTTATGTCTTCACCATCCTTCCCCCATCAACAAAGAACTCCCTTAAAAGCAGAGATCTGTTAAGGCCTGATTCCCTAAAACTAGCTTTGGTAGTGTCAGGANGGTGTTCCTCCTTAGGATAGTGGGTCCTTCCCCATACTATCGTCTTCAGACTGGTTATTCTGCCGTTTTCATTCACTTCCTGGAAGTCAGGGTCAGTCCGAACAGTTAGTAAGCTTAATGTGCAGCAACTAGCCCTCACTCAGCTACTAGCTGTTCAGAGTGTTCAATGAAGCCTTCATCAGACTTTATAGACGCTCTCTATCGTTTTCACACACAAAGAAGGTTGAAAGNTGCATGCTGTTAATGACTGCCTATGTTGTGTCTGAAATATCATGATTATAGAAAGTTAAATGCATGTGCTACCACTTAGCTACACCTCAAGGCACTCTCAGTGCTTTTTAAAATAAAAAAACCAGGTGGAAATAGTGAAATCCCATCACTTTCTGAATATTATAATCCTTTGTTACAGTTATTCTTTTAGGATACTAGTTTATATCTTTAAGTCAAAATGATAAAGCTTACATTTTTTCACATACAAGACATTCCTCTTTTTTGAAAGACCATAACAATTACTGTGTCCTCCTTAAAGAGTCCTTAGGAGAGAATAGAGACACTGGGCTACTGAGGTAGGTATAGTACTCGCCAACAAGCCTGAAGACCTGAGTGTGATCCCCAGATCACATATGCTGGTGGAAGGGAGCCAACTCCTACATGTTGTCCTCTGACACCCACAGGTATGTGT